>JADKXX010028539.1:0-12211 GCA_017310255.1 Butorides virescens
GGTTTTGCCAGCGGTGCCGGGTTTTGCCAGGGGTGCAGGATTTTCCCAGCAGTGCCAGGTTTTGCCAGGGGTGCAGGATGTTCCCAGCAGTGCCGGGTTTTGCCAGTGGTGCCGGGTTTTGCCAGTGATGCTGGGTTTTGCCAGGGGTGCCGGGTTTTGCCAGCGGTGTGGGGTTTTGCCAGCGGTGTGGGATTTTCCCAGTGGTGTGGGATTTTGCCAGGGGTGCCAGGTTTTGCCAGGGGTGCGGGATTTTCCCAGTGGTGCCGGGTTTTGCCAGGGGTGCCAGGTTTTGCCAGCAGTGCCAGGTTTTGCCAGGGGTGCCGGGTTTTTCCAGGGGTTTGGGGTTTTTCCAGGGGTTTGGGGTTTTCCCAGCGGTGCCAGGTTTTGCCAGGGATGCCAGGTTCTGCCAGGGGTGCCGGATTTTTCCAGGGGTGCCAGGTTCTGCCAGGGGTGCCGGGTTTTGCCAGGGGTGCAGGATTTTCCCAGCAGTGCCAGGTTTTGCCAGCGGTGCAGGATTTTCCCAGCAGTGCCAGGTTTTGCCAGGGGTGCTGGGTTTTGCCAGGGGTGCCAGGTTTTGCTAGGGGTGCAGGATTTTCCCAGCAGTGCCGGGTTTTCCCAGGGGTGCCAGTTTTTGCCAGCGGTACCCGATTTTCCCAGCGGTGCCAGGTTTTCCCAGGGATGCGGGGTTTTCCCAGGGGTGCTGGGTTTTGGAGCCACTGCAGCCCCTGCCTGCGCCCCCCCGGAGCCCCACGTCTCCCCTCCCCTCCTGCTCCCTTCCACAGGGACCGGGCAGAAAACGCGTAACTACACATAAAAATAAACAACAATTTCATGTCCAGCCTTCAATCCTGTTCTTCATACGGCCGTATTTTGAACTTCTTTTTTTTCATTTTTGCAGTGAAGCTGAGTTTCGCCCGTGGAAAACTCGGCACTGAAATTTTTCTGTTTGAACTTCAGGATAATTGTTAGGAGAAGGCGTTTCGAGATAACGAAACAAAAAATTCTCTACGCCGTAATTCGATTTCGTAGCTTTTCAATATTATCTGCCCCTTGTATTCATTAGGAGCAGTGCAGAGCCTTCAGATCTCCGATTAGCGCAGCGCGGCATTTGCGATCCGAGCAGTTCAATCCTATCTTGCATCAAGCCTTTCCAGCCTGGTTTGGGGGAAGGATGGCTTCTGGGGCAGGGGGATTTTTGGATTGGATCGCCTTTGCTTTAAGTTTTCCCCGCGTTTCCGAACGGATTGGACGCGGGCTCGGGGTGGGGAGGGCGATGCGGAGGGGCGAGCGGGCCGCGAATGACGAAGTTCTCTGCGGAAGTTTGAAGACGCTCGGGCCAGATTGCTACGCTTGGAGCACGTTTGGGAACAGAGGCTCTGTGTTTTATCAAAGGGACATTAATTTTTGGCTCTGAAGTTATTTTTTTTTTTTTTGCCTTTACAGTGAAGCGGTAAATGAGCAAAAAAAAAAAAAAAAAAAAAAAAGCGCGGCAAAAATATAGAAGAAAAAAAAAAAAAAAATGCATAAAGAGCTCCAATAACTATTAACGTTGCTAAATGCATAGCAAAGCTCCCCTGACAGTTTCTTGGCACAAAACCTGGGAGGCCTACAATGGCTGGTTGTTTTTTTATTGTTATTTTATTTTCAATGGCATACAGCGCCTTTCGACAGGCCAAACAAGCGGTTAAAGTCAGCGCCCGAGCGGAGGGGACGCCACAGCATTTCCCCCCCCCCCATAAAGGCACGTTGCGTTTTGCTTCCCAAAGCTTCGGCCCCGTGGGCACCTCCAGGAGAAGGGGGACAGGATTCGGCTGGGTGCTGGCCACCCTCTGCCCTGCTGGGGGGGGTCCTCAAGAACCCACCCCCCCCCCCCCCCCCGCGCTTGGGGGCTGGGCGGGCTCGGCGGCGTTCCGAGCTCGCGTCCGTCCGGGTTTAATCCCTGGCTCTGCAAAGGCGCCCATGGGTGGGTCCCGGGGGGTCCGCAGCGGGGGCCGGGTGCCCTCCCGCAGCCCACCCATGGTATTTAAGGGTGCGGGTGGGTGGGTGCTTCGCCGCCGCCATCCTCGCTATGCCATAAATACAAAAAGGCTCCCGGGCTTGCTGCTTTCCTAGCAAATATTAAGAATTTGGGATGTTTTAGGTGCCTCAAAGACCTCGGGAGCCTTCATGCGTGGCGACGGCGCCCAGCAGGGCGTCCCCGCTCCGGAGCTTCGGCAGCTTGGGGTTTTCCAGCTAGGTTTGCCCGTTACAGGTGCCTTCCCGGCGTTTCCAGACGAGAGGATCTTTTTCCCTGCCAAAAGCGAGCCACGCGGCCACCTCAAATGGCTTGGTGGCCGCCCAGTTGGGTGGCCTTGGCGGGCAGGGGCAGGTCGGGTGCCTGCAGCCCTCCCTTGTTGCCATTGCCATCTGGTGGAGTACCAAGGCTATTGGTTTGCTGCAAAGTCGCCTTTCATTTTTGGCTTTTTTTTTGTTTTGTTTTTTTTTTTTTCTTGCAACACCACACTTTGGCAATAGTGCGCGAGAGTCCTTAACCAAAAAGATCCTCTCGTTTGCTCTGCAACACCTCATTTCTCCGCTCACAGTTCATTTATGATTCTGATGAGAGTGTTTTTTCAGGAAACACACATTTCACTTTTTGACCTAGGAGCATCTGTTAGAATTTTTTTTTTAATACTACTTTGGCATTCTGGAAGTGTTAATGTCTTTCATATCTGTTTAATGCTATTTAGGGATATTTATGATCACCTCTTGGTTACTTGGGGTAAAGTGTGTTGCGATTTTTTTCAAACAGACAGGAAAGCATTCATATGAGGAAACAGATTGCTTTAAACATGTGCTTCCTGTGACAGTAAAAAGAACAAATTAGATTTAACACTGTGTAATGAATGCATAAATGTGTACGTTTAAGCTTTTAAAAGCCTTACATTCGGTTCTGGCCCAACCAAAAATCGCGCCTCACCCATCCTGGCGCAACAAAGTCAATTTGAAACGCGTGCGACCGAGCCTCTTCCTATTTTCCATGCCATTTCGCGGCGCTTTTCCCTTCCCATCTAGACTTTTCCCCCTTAAACCAGGAAAACTGGCCCTTGGGATGCTCTTTCCCGATCCCGCGAGCGCTCTGCATCCCTGAATCGGGAAGCGCTCATCCCGGCGTGGCCATTAAAATCAGGGAATGGCTGATGGTTTTTCCAGCCAGCCCCGGCGCTCAGCTCCCACCCAGCGGATGAAGCTGCTCCCTGGGGACCCACCTGGGGGTGTCCGTCCCCCCCCCTCCCACCCGGGTCCCATCCCCCTGGGGGCTGCAGCAGGGACGGGGGTTCAGCGGGCGACCAAACGGGGCGGTGGGATTGGGAGCCGCTGGGGGCAACATCCTCCTCTGGTGCCGGCCTGCGGCAGAGTGGCTGGCTTTGATTTTTTAGGAGGGGGGAAAAAAAAAAGAAAGGAGATAGGGCGAGTTCATTGGAAGTGCTTACCGTGCCCCCCCCGCCCCCCCCATGCCTCGTTTTTTGGCTACGCTGGCCACCCCAGCTCAGCCTGGGAGCCACGGGCAGCGCTCGGAATATAACGGAACTCTCCCTGGAAATAGGGAATCCCTTCCCAGGGATCTCCAAAATTATTTAATACGTACTTAACGATTGCCCTTTACTTACCTGCTTGGGGGGGGCGGGGAGGGGGAGAAATTATTGGGAACTGTAGCTGTAGCGGTTCTCTGGGAAATATTCTAAATATCTGCTTCGTGTTGGCATCCTCGTTTTTCTTCGAAGATGCATCCGGAAAAGACTCGGAGGCAGTTTCTATCCGCCTTCACCCAATTAGTTCCGGAAAATTTTGGAAATATGGAACCCACTCAGGTGAGGGCAAGAGTGGGGTGGGGGGGGGTTGTGGCACTGCCCCTCCGTGCTCTTCCCAGAGCCAGCTCGGGGACACGGAGGGGGGATCGGCCGCGCGCGGATCCGGCGGATGGGATCCCCCAAACGGAGCAAAGCGCCGGCGAGGTGACCGGGTGGTGCCGAGCCCGGATTTCTTTGCCACCGGCGGGAATCCGGGCTGGAATCCGGTTTGTTTGGTAATTAGTGCACATCTCCGAAGACTTTCCGAGATGCCGTGTTTCAAACCTCTCTGCCGTACAATTAACGCCCCTTTGATCGCCCGCCGGTATTTAAGGAAAATATTTTTGCACCATCTCCGTGCAACAGGTTGCCCAAAGATTTTAAAAGTATGCCGCAGGTTTCCCCCCAAAACTTCCTTTTTTCTTATATTTTAAATGTTCTGTTTGTGCAAAATTTTGAGAATCACCATAAGGGCTTCTTTGCATTTTTAATTTAGTAACTAACATATGAATAAATTTGCATATTAATTAGTTGCAGATTAAATCATGCATACATAATTGCCTCCTTACTGTGTTTAATGTTTGTCAAAATCTCCAGCCTGGTTTGATGGATGTCGTATGAAAGATTACAATTTGATGTACCCTTGGAAGTATTTACACCAATAATGCCGGATCCTTAATAGCGGAATTCTCTGGTTATATACAGTTTCTAATAAACATGTAAGATAGGTGCATGTCCCTTTCGACTCGATTTTTTTTTTTTTTTCCTTGCACCAAGTCATTTACTATTCATAATCATTAATGCATCTCCTAATTATACAGCATATGTCTGTTAACCACTTCGTTGCCAGGCTGCGGCGCCTGAATTTTTTTTGTCCAACTTGGCTTAGTGGAGAGACTATTCCCGACCTGGTTCTGCCTCTGACACCGGCCGGCACGTCGGTTTTTCCTCGATTCTGATAACGGGAGGAAGGGTTTAAAATGCAAGGTACATTTTTGCCCTTTATTCTTGAGGTTGAAGAAACGAGCCGCGCTTAATTCACGGCTGAAAGCGTCTCTGCTGGGGCTACCGCAGTCAATAATCAAGGACGTTCCAAGTGCAAAAATGATCCCCACCAAAATGATGGCTGATACAGCGCCGAGCCTCACCTAAAAATCCCGGGGAGGGGAGGGGAGGGGGGGTTGGCGGCTGCCGCCCCGGCGCTGCGGCGGCGACAGGCTGAGCTCGCCGGGAGCCGCTGGCAGGGACGGCGGCGGCGCCACCCCCGCTTCCCCGGGGTGGTGGTGGGGGGGGTGTCGTGGGGATCCTGGCTCCCCGTTGCCACCGTGTCGGGATAGCGCCAGGATGCCATGGCCAAGCTCCAGACGCGCCTTAAAAAGCTGGGCTCGGCTTCCCGAGCCACCGGCTCGCAGAATTCAGCAGATTTGGGGAATCGGAAACGCCGGGGGTTCGTCTTTACCCTGCTTTTTCCTGAACTTTTGGCTGTGCTCTGGTCAGACTTCCAGGCTTTGTCCGCCGCTCTGAAACTGCTATTTTTAATGCAATCTAGATCTTTATGTAATTTGTGAATTTTTTTTGGAGCTGAGGCTTTAGGGGGAAAAAAAAAAAAAGGAAAAAAAAAAAAAAAAAAAAAAAAAGAAAATCCCAGGAGCTGGCTCTGCTGAATTTCTCAGCAAGCGGTTGATTTCCTCCCTAATCTGGCTATCCAGTAACTACTTTTGAAGGAAAAGCAGGTTTAGAGGACTTCCAAATAACCATATTTTGTTACAGAAGTTGGCACTAACATGTGTTAGGCATTCAAGTGTGAATTTGAGCAGTCGATGGGAATATGGTGCAGTGTTAGGAAACAGCACCGGGGAAGTTGGACCTTGCTCCCCAAGCTCGCTGCCGACCTGCGAGAGAGATTTTTGGCAAGTGACTCCACCTCTGGGTGCCTCGGCTCTCTTCTTTTTGGTTTTTTTGGTTTTTTTTTTTTTTTTTGGCTGTCTTTGTTCAGGCAGGCTGTCAGCCCTTGGGGTCAGGCTCCAGCTCAGCACGGAGCCTCTGCCGCCCAGGGTGCGAGAGGCTTCTAGGAACGGCTGCGGTAGAAAAATATGTATTTTAATATAGCATTTGGATTCGGATCATTGAAACTGGGCTTTTGGAGTATTCCTGAGGATTGCTGAAAGGAAAAGTTCATGGGAAAGCATAAGGCTGTCCTTGCAGGGAGAGGTTTCTCCGTGCTACGTAGTCGGTTTGCTGTGTATTCATTTTTTTTTGGTGTATAAATAAATAATATGCGTCTTTGCTGTAATGTAAAATCCACGGTGAAATCACAGCCTGGCTCTAATTACTCACAAAATCACATACTTTGTTTCAGAAACCCCGGCAGCCTGGCATCTTCAGGCCAACCAGTCAGGTTGCAAGCTATATTTTAGCAGGTTATTGCCTGTGAAAAGCCCAATGAAATCAAAGGTACAAACACCCTTTTTTCCTGAAGGATTTGACGTAGTAAAAATAAACCGGTGTGGAACTAGTGCCCGAAGACCTCACCGACTTCTTCTCTAATCACAGAAGAACATCAACTGCTTAATACTTCCCGCTAATTATCCTTCCGCACCGTGTCATTCGGTATTAAACCACAAAAAAATGTTCAAATATCGTTAAGGGCCGAACCTCCAAAAGTAAGAGCATTGTAAGGCCAGGCCAAATTCTGCAAAGTCAGCCCTGGGGTTAGCAGATGCCGCCGACAAGAACGCGCCCGGCCCCGGTTTCAGACCCGACGCGGGCAGCGCGCCGCCAACGCGCCCGACGCCAACACGCCCTTGCAGGAGTTGCTTCGTGAGCGCGACTTGCGCCCTTCTTTGGAGCCGTCGAAATCTTTGCGCCGTCTGACCGTAACCCCCCCTCCTCACCCCCTCCCCATGGTTGTTGTGGAGGCGCCGGGCACCCATGGGTGCAGGAGCAAGCGGCGCGGGGCGTCCGCCGCGCCGGGACGCCCAAGCGAGACAACTGCCGGCTGTTTTTTACGGTACTCTCACATCTGATCCGGTGCTACGATCCGAAGGGTTAAGATTCGCTCCGAAAGCTAAATTCTTCGTCTTTAATGGGAAAATCGACCAAGGGTGCGGGGAACGGCTTTTGGTTGAAGGTCTCCCAGGCAAGACAAGATCCCCCGATGGTTCCCCTCCTCCAGGTCTCAGACAACTACAGACAAAACGATTTCCCGCAAAAAGAGGGGGGAAAAAAAAAAGGGAAGAAGCAAAAATGCCAACGTTGGTTACAGCCCAGTCCGGCCCGGCAGGCAAAGAGCGGGGGCTCGGGAAAGAGCCGATATTTTTCATCTCGGTGCTTCAATAACCCCCTGCAAACCTTGCACCCACCCGCCTGGATTTAACTCCTCTCGCCGTGTGCCGGAGCGAGGTTTAAGGAATAAGTTCAGCTCTTGGATTTCTTGGAAAGCGAGGAGGACTTCCCAAATTTTGCGACGTGCTCAGGGGTTTGAAGGCCAACTCAATATAAGCAGCGGGTTTAGTAGAGGAGGAGACGCAACCATGGGCCACAAATAAACCAGAAAGGCTCTGGCAGGAAATCAGGTGAAGCTTTCTGGGGCAGGACATGGATTTTTGACTCGGGAAGCATCTCCCACGTTTCTTAACGTGGAGAAAAAGCTGATAGAACATGGAGACACGTAACGATGGGCTGGAGGCCCTGCCGTGCTGCAGCCCATCCGGAGCTGGGACAGCAGAAATCTTCCAGGTGTTACAAACCCCTTTTCGTTCCAGCTTTGCTTCTCGGGCAACGTGAGCGCTACCCCCGTCAGAAACGCAACCCCAGTTTGGTGGTGAGGTTGGGAAGCCCAAGCCCCGGGTTTCCCTGCGGCGTGGGGAGACTTTGGGCAGGGTCTGGGGTCAGCGGGCGTTCATTAAATACCTGTTATTCCTGATTCTTGTCTTTCTTTGAGCAGCATCCTCAAAGGAAACCTTGCACAGGGCTCTCCCTTCTTCCAGCCTCCTGGTTTCGTGGTCTCCACCTCGACCAGACCTCACCGTGCCGTTTCCATCTCCCCTTCCAGGGCGACAGCAGAACCGGCTTCAGATTTGCCCGCGTCCCCCTAATTCTTTGAGGTCTTCAGGACCGGCCACCTCATTTTTTTGTGTATTACCCATCCTTGCACCCAGCAGCAAAGCCAAACCGTCTTGCCCGGTATGGAGCGCGATGTGCCTGGGTGGGCAACGCAGAAGGATTTTTCCTCGTTACCCAATTTTTCCACCATCTCTACCCCTACTTTTATCTGTCTTGAGCTTGGGGGTTGGTTTCCAGTACAATTCCCAAGTTAAGCTTCAGAGCGAGTTAGAGGCGTGCGAACGTGACCTCCTCACCCCCGAGCATCCCCAGGAGCTCGGCGCCGCGGGGCCACCCCAGCCACCTCTGCCGCAGGCGCATCCCAAACCTCTTGGGCATGGCACTGTGGCCAGTTCACCCACTACCAGCACCACGGTGACTCCCTATTTTCCCTCCTCATCAGGACAGAGAGCCTGAGCCGTTCCCCGCGGGTCCCCATGCTGGAGGAGCAATTTTGGGGAGCTCCAGCCCCTAATCCCCCCGGCACCACGCAACCGCAGCACCGGTGCGGTGCCCGTGGCCTCTCCGAGCTTCGGTTTCTCCATCTATACAAAGGGAAACGGTGACAGAATAATATTTAACTGCTAGATAGAGGGGCTGCGAGGCCTAACTATGTAACAGCTGAAAAGCCTTCCATATGGCAACGTGCAATAAATGAGGAGCAGCGTTCCTCTCCCGCTCCCTCCCCAGATTCTTGTGGCAGAGTGGGAACGAATCCGACTTTGCAGGATCCCACATCTATCTTGGGTCCTGCAGATCATTTAACGGAGAGGAAGGTAGTGAGAAATGCTCCGGAGCGCTTTGATCCGCTCTGCGAAGGGTTTACTATGTAGACAAATCACTGCACCTGACTGAAAAAAAGGCCACGTTTTGGTTCTTAACATCAGCCACGCGTCCATTCCTGCAACTTTTTCCTACCTCTTCCCCATTTTTTTTTTCCCCCCATTTTTTTTTCTTGTTTTAAAAAAGAATCGTGCAGCAGCATGGTCTATATAAATTCCTTCTGAAGTTGTGGTGCAAGGGGGTCTTTTAGCAGGCTCTAAAACCTGAGCCCACTTACGAGAATCTCGCTCGTTACTGATGAAAATCGTCGTATTACAGCGTGGGGTGGGTTTTTCCTAACGACTGAACATAGGATCAGGCCCTGGGTTGCTTTATGCTTCAAAAACGTTCACGTATTTTGTCATGGGTGCTGATGTTAATGGAGAACAGTTGACCAGGACCTTTCAGCGAAGCAACGTGAGCGGTAGCTACGGCGCTGGGCACTCAAATTGTACTTCAGCTGCAAAAGCCAAGATAAGCCCTTGTCATCTGAAATTAGGCGTTTATTGTGGGGCCTGCTCAGCGTTGTATGAAATCTTAAAAATCTTACTCCATGTCTTGTACCAAATGCTTCTCCAGTGGGCTCTAAACTGTGGTACAACATCCTCATGTTGAGACCAATGACATTGAAATTTCCAAATGTAGGAATCCCACAATCCCAGCATGGCCGAGGTTGGAAGGGACCTTGGGAGCTCACCCAGAGCAGGGGGCACAGGACATTGTCCAGGCAGGGGTTGAATATCTCCAAAGAAGGCGACCCCACAGCCCCCCTGGGCAGGAAGCTCCCATCACTTAACCCTGCGTGTCAGAAATGAACCTTAAACCCACTTCCCTCCGCGTTTCCGTAGCGCATCCCAAATCAAAGCCCATGGGATGTTCGGGCCCATGGTCCAGGCCAGCAGAATTCTTGACTTTGGGCTGGTAACCCCGAGGCCACCTTGCAGTCGTCGTAGGGTCGGTTTACAGCACCGTGGAGCAACGTGGAGAAGCTGTCGTAGGATTGCTAACCTCCAGGGTTCAAATACCGTGAGTCGGCCACCCTCCCGTCCACCAAAAACGAAATTGTGAGGTTTTAAAAATAGTAAAGATTGGGTTGGTTTTAGTGGTGTTGGGGTTTTCTGCCTCGGCGTTCCCATTTCCCTGCTGTCCTCCAGAGGTATCAGGGTTGGAAGGTTACTCTTCAAAACGGGAAATCTGAGGTCATCCTGTAATCAATGGATACAACAGCTCTGGCTTTCCAAAAAAAGCAAGCCCACCAAATACTCCAGTAGTCAGGATGAAATGGCAAAAACTGGCAATAGTGTCTTTGTGCAAGAAGAAATCCTGGCCCGCGTGGTTTAAGGTTCTCTCTTGGCTTTTCAGAAGAGTGTAGTCAAAAATAAACCTCGTGGCAAACGGGTATTTTAGATGGACCATTTCGTTGAAGAGAGATTAGCTGTAAAGGATGTTTTTATGCTTTTTTTGGGGGGGGGAAGAGAAGTTTTATGGAAGGTGAGGGGTAAGGCAGGGTGCCCGGTGCCTCCCGACCTGCCCCGTGCCCTGCCCAGCGCTGGGGCCCCCCCCTGCTGCGACTGGTGGACATCGTGCTCAGCCCCATCATCTGGTGAAACTGGGTTATCTGGAAGGCAAACGCTGGACACTGGTTTTCAATAGTTAGTTTTGATCTAGGGTTTTATTATGTTATTACCATCATGGGCTATCTAGTAAATACAGGTTGAGGTAGAAGGAGAAGTTGTTTGATATTTTACAGATGAAGCTTGGCAGATGCTTGCAGAGATGTTTTATGGTTTCTTCTGGCAATCTCAGCCTAACTCTTTTGCCGTATTCCTTCCAACCTCAGTCACAGCACCCGCTTTTGGCCAATAAGTCTGCGTTTGGCAGTGCAAGAACAGAAGCACGTGCAATTTTGTCACCGAATCCCAGAATCCCAGACTGGAAAGGGTTGGAAGGGCCCTCTGGAGCTCCCCCAGTGCCACCCCCCTGCCCAAGCAGGCTCACCCAGAGCAGGGGGCACAGGACAGCGGCCAGGCGGGGGTTGAAGATCTCCAGAGAAGGAGACTCCACAGCCCCCCTGGGCAGCCTGGGCCAGGGCTCGGGCACCCTCCAAGTCAAGAAGTTCTTCCTCACGTCCAACTGGAACCTCTTGTGCTCCACCGAATCAGTCGCTGCTGAAAGGGCAGTTGGCTTAAAGCCCGCCCTGGGTGCCCACCCAGCCTGCTCCCTATGTACAAACGTACAAGAATTCGGTGGAAACGGCTCTTGTCCCAACACCCACCAGTCAGGTCTGACCGACCGCTTCAATTCAGAACAAAAATCTTGCAAATGCATTTTTATTGAAATGATTTGAGAAGTTAGCAAGCTACAGGGACCAGCGCGATGACCCGGCTGACGCAGAAGCAGGCTGAGGTGGTGCGGCCGGCCGGCCTGGCTCTCCAATCCGGGCTCCCTGCTGGAGGAACCACCCGTTAGGGCCACTCCACCAGCTAAAACATCTCAGGAGAGTGATGAGGAAGAGAGGAGCCGGTGCAGGGCTGGGAAGAAGGCTTGCTTCCCCCGGGCAGCCAAGCTTGGAAACAAGGCGCGGGATTATGGGGTTGATTAGGGTTGCCATCAGTAGCTGGTCTATAATGTGCAAGCAGATACATCCGCATTTGGCTGGTTTAGAGTAGCTTTTTAGAGACTGTGACTTTTAGGATCTGATTTATTCATATAGCATCTGTATAATTAGATATTTATACTGTGTTCAGCCTATGGTGCACAAGTAGCTGAATATGAACCTCTTCCTGAGGAGAGGGGAGAGAATATTAATGTAGAAAACGGTAGGAAAATACGCGTTACCTTCAGTTGCAATCATTGGCAAAAGAGACGACTACAAATGACGTCATCTAGAGTTGGGCGGGTTAAGCTCTACCTCGATTTGGGATCCTCCAAAGCCAAGACCAGAAAACGGAGACGGCGTGCGCCACCCAAAACGTGCCCCATCTTTACGCCTGCGGAAGGTCAATGCGGTGCAGGTTGTTCTTTCGGTTTAGCCAGCATCTGAGCGAGCTTTCTGTGGTTTGGTTGTGTCCCCTCCGAGCAGAGGCGCCGGGGACTGGCCCTGCCTGGGCTCTGCCACCGCCACCACACTCCCCGTTCAGTCCTTCCTTGAGGATTTTAAGAAACCTTTAGCTCTGGCATCGCCTAAAAGGGACCTGGCTTTGGGGAACGGGGCTGGGCTTTGCTTTGCCTTTCATTTCCCATAAATAGGAGAGAAGCTGGTTGGAAAAGGCTGGTGGGCCAAGAGGTGGGGCATGTCTTCATGGGACCTCCGAGGGGAGGTCCCGGCCACTCAGCTGGGTAAAACTCTTCACAGCTGGGCACTCAGAGCCACGTCGCCACCCAGGGCGGGTACGTTTAATAACTACGCTCCAGGATTTGTGTAAGAAGGATGAGATTATCCAAGTGACCCAGCC
>JADKXX010028548.1:0-10791 GCA_017310255.1 Butorides virescens
CCAGCACCCTGCCCACAAGCCACCCCCGGCCGGCCGGGTTGTCACCCCCCAGCCATTCCCAGTCGCATCCCCAGGAAAAGGAGCCGCGCGTTCCCAGCCAGCCCAGCCCCCAGCCCAGGCACGCCAACCCAAATATCTGCAAGAGGCGCTCCCCTCCATGGGAACGGCGACTCGACACAGAGTTCACATGCCCCGGCAATGCCTGATTAAACTCCCAAACTCCCAGGGAATACCCCTGAGGCCGTCTGCAGATAAGCCAGGAGCGAGGCCACTCTCGGGAAACACAGGGACCGGGAGAGAGCAAGCGCTTTTTTCCTTTTAACCCCAGACCCCCCCGGAGCAAACCCCGGCGTGCTCCCGCTCGGGCACAAGCGCTCGCCCAAGCTCGCTGCCCTGCGCCCCGCCAGGTCCCCGCTCCCCGGCACGACCAGGGGGCCACGGGTGACCCCAGCGCCAAGGCGGATCCCACCGGAGGCAGTGGGGACGGAACCAGGGACCCCAGGACAGCTCAAGGCCGGGCTCCGCGTGCCAGGCTGGGAGATGTGATGCCCGAGGACAGTGACGGAGACGCAGGCGGAGGGACGGCTGCCACCGCGAGGCCAGGGTACCAGAGGCCAGGGACGCTTGCTGCCAACACCTCCAGGACCTGTGATGCTCTGCAGGTGCTCCGTCATTTCAGTTCACCCCAGGGAACGCCGCGGACACTGGTGCCAGGTCTCCTGTGACCCTCACCGCCCTTCTCCTCCTCTTGGGCTTCTCCACGACCCACAGCACTAGACCCAGACCTCCCGAGCCGTTCACAGGCTCAAGGGCAGTCAAGGAAACCATGCCAGTGCAGCACATGGTGCAGCTCTGAGCTGGAGCATCCCAGGATAAAGAAGAAGGAGATGGTGCTCCTCCCTTTCATAGCTGATGGAGCCTGGAGAGCAACCAGCTCCTTGTCCTCCAGGAGAGCAGAGCCTGGGGAGCAACCAGCTCCTTGTCCTCTGGGAAAGAGGAGCCTGGAGAGCAACCAGCTCCTTGTCCTCTGGGAAAGTGGAGCCTGGGGAGCAACCAGCTCCTTGTCCTCCAGGAGAGCAGAGCCTGGAGAGCAACCAGCTCCTTGTCCTCTGGGAAAGTGAAGCCACAGGGAGGGTCTGCACCACGCCCTAGGGCGAGCGAGCAAGAACAGCCCCATCCTGGCTGCCGGGGCTTCGACGGTGACCAACCTGATGCCGTAAGCAAGAAGTTCTACCTTCAACCAGGACCACAGCCGGGAAGGAGACCTGCACCGAACGCACGCCGTGCTCTTGGATGGGCAAACACGTCTGAGGCCAGGGGGGCACAGGCGAGGCACCTACCCCACGCCAAGCTCTCCTTCGGGGGAGAAGTCCAGCCACTCTCTTGGCCCTTGACGCTTCTTCAAGGTTCAGCCCAAGGGGAAGGTGCCCCCCTTCCCTGGGGAAGCCCAGCGGGACAGCGGTCTGGGGCAAGCCGAGGGGAAGAGGCATTAGGAAAACAGCCCCCAGCAAACTGCTGGGACAAGAAGTCCTGCCTCGGGGATGGGGTGGCACGGCGGGGAGGGTTAAGGCCCAGCTTCTGTCCTTGACGGGAGACCAGTCTGGCTGCAGAAAGCAACTGGACCACTACAAAACACTTTGATTTTCACTGGATGCCTCGCACGCAGCCACGAGACCTTTCCATGCATGAAAGGCGCTTGCAAGAAAGACGGGGAGAGACTTTTGACCGGGGCCTGTCATGACAGGGCAAGGGTTTTAAACTGGAAGAGGGCAGGGTTTGGGTTGGGCACAAGGAAGAGACATTTTACAACGAGGGCGGTGAGGCACTGGGACAGGTTCCCCAGAGAAGCCGTGGGTGCCCCATCCCTGGAAGGGCTCACGGTCAGGTTGGACGGGGCTCTGAGCAACCTGACGCAGTGGAAGATGTCCCTGCCCATGGCAGGGGGTTGGGCTGGATGGTCTGTGAAGGTCCCTTCCGACCCAAACCATTCTCTGATTCTATGGCAACGTAACCGCCAGCGCCGCGCCGTATCAGAAAAGCACAAGTGAGATGGGTGAAGCTGGAGACCTCAAAGAACCGGCCACAAAAGAGTCAGAGAGTGGAGCTGGGGCCCTGGGAAGGAGGAACTGGCCACCACCACCACCACCAGCCACGACATGAGTCAGGACCGGGGGCCCTCAGGTGGAAGAGCTGCAGGACCCGCAGTGAGAAACAGAGGGGTTCGCTCTGCGTGTGGCCTCGAGGAGAGCGGCCGTGGAATAATCCATCTCACACGGTGTTGCAGCATGGAAGAAGATGGGGAAGAGCCACAAGACCAAGCCCGGAGCATGGAGGAAACGCTGCGAGGTGGGGGCTGGAAAGGGCTCGACGGGGCGAGCTTATCGTGCTGTGCATCGAGGAGACGATCACCGGGTGTAAGCATCCTTCTGGGCTCGCTGGTCCTCCTTGGTCCCAAGCCCTGAGGGTCTACAACTAAAACTAGAGTTAGACATCAATGCTCCAGCCTTTTCTCACTTCCCAAAAGCTGAGGAACAAGGTGGCAAGCGGAATGGCAGGGAGCGAGCTGGATGGGGCTGTCACGGCCAGCACCTCCAGGTCGGTAGCCCACCCCTTCCTCAGCCAGCCCAGGGTGGGTGCAGAGCCCCCAGCCTCTTCCCAGGGACCCAGTGCTGGATTGGTGACCCCCCTGCAAGAGAACAGCCTTCACCGGCGCCGAAGGGTTTGATCGCGTGCCCTCCCAAAACCGAGCACCCACGCCCCCGCCGCCAGGCAAGGTCCTCCTGCCACCACCACCCGAGACGGGAGGAACGGGGCCTGCAGAGCACGGGCCACCAGCCCGAAGCATTGATGTCCCCACCACCCGCTCTCAGCTTCCACCATCCACATCCTCCTGGACCTGCTGCTTTCTCCAGCCAGCTCCCCCATCCCCATCCTCCTCCTCCTCCTCCTCCTCCTCCTCCCTCTTCCCCACGTGGCCACCACCATGCCAGCCACGCATGCCTTGCCACTGGTGACCGCTCCGTGCCCAGGGGGTCCCGGGGAGCCGCGGGGGGTGCGGGGCCAAGCTGGGCAGGGACCCCCGGCAGCCTCCAGCCCCCGGTGAGCAGGACCAGCCCCGCAGGCCGTAGCTCGGGCAGAAGAAACGCGTCCCCGTGGCTCGGATGAGCCCCGGCATTTTAAGGACTGCCCAGGACCACCTCCCTTGGTCTCCTGGCGGGCGGCCGGCAAACCCAGGGCAGGGTGGGGGCAACGCTGGGCTCACAAAACGGAGGAAGGCGCGGTACCGTCCCAAGGGCTTCGCAATGACCCATCCTTGGATTTTTTTATTTTTTTTTTTCCCCCTCCTTCGGTAGCTTTTGACACATCTGACACGGGGCAGGTTTAAGAGTAGAAAAACAATTCCCCAGCACATCCCAACTCCTGGCTCCCCTTGACCGGGGAGGCTCTCCCACCCTCGCACAGCCTGGGGGGACCCACGTGGCCCCCCCCAGCACCTTTCTCGGACGCGTCGTGGAGCTGAACCTCAGCACCGGGAGGGGGAACACCCCCCTGAAGGATTTTGCAGAGAAAAGGGTCATTCTTTACCCCAACCATGCATTCTAAGGATGCATCAAAGCCAAAGCCCTTGCAGGGCTGCAGCCCCCCAGGGGTGCCCCCGGCACCGGCGGCGGATTTGGGACGGGGGTCTCTGCAGGGTGGCCGTGGGCGACCTCCCGGCCCCGCTTCGGCTCCAGGGGTTTAAGCTGAAGGAGCCCAAGTCCCTGCCGCAGACCCCCGAGGCGCGCGGCCCCCTGAGCTCTTAATGGGCTTAGGGAGCTGCTGGGGCCCGAGCGGCCCCCCCGGCGCAGGGGTTGGGGGGACTTAAAGGCACCGCCGGCCGGCAGCCCCCCGCGCCACCCCCCGTCCCTGGCACGGCGGGGGCCACCCCCCCCCAGCCCCATCCCAGTCGGGCAATCGCTGACAGCACCGAGCGCTCAGCCCGCTCCGTCCCAAATCCCACGTGCCCTCCCCCAGGGAGGTGTCCCTCTGCCACCCGCACCCCACGCTTCACCCCGTGCCTGCACCCCACACCAGCCCCCCCGTGCCTCCACCCGTACCCCGTGCCTGCACCCCACACCTGCACCCCCCGCCTGCCCTCCGCTGCTCCCCCCATGCCCGTGCCCCCCATCTCCCCCCCTGGCATCACCCAGGGCCATGCTGAGCGCAGGCACAGGACCTGGGGGTGCCTGGCACCGGGGTGGCACCGGGGCAGGACCAGTTGCAGGTTCCCCCCCTCCGGGGGGCTCAGACCCCCCCTCAAACTCAGGCTGGGAGGGCCAGGAGGTGCCACCCAGCACCCCGCCGGCGAGGACGGAGGGGCCAGCACACCAACCCACGCCATCCCCGGGAAATCCTGTTTTTCCGGGCTTGGATCGAGCCGAGGGGAGCGGGAACGACGGCCGGCAGGAGCGGGGCCATCCAGGGAAAATCCTGCTGGAAAGCAGCGAAATCCCATCCCCAAGGAGCCCGGCCCTGCCCCTCGCCAGCCCGCCCTGCTCCGGCAGGGACAGCCCTGCCTTCCCGCTTCCTGGCATTCCGGAGGCTTGGACTCCAGCGTGGAGGTTTGTGCCTTCAGGTATTTTCAGAGGGGAAATAGATAAAAAAAAAAAAAAAGAAAAAAAAAACAACAACACCAACAAAAAAAAAACAAAACCCCGGGCACGCAACTGAGCTCCTGTGATTTCCCTATCAGCTGCTGTACACGCGCGCGGCATGGAAAAATCCTTAGGAAATTTCTGCTAAAAAATTAAAAAAAAAATAAAGGAAAACCCAGCGAAGGCTGAGCTCACCGGACACCGCGCGCCAGGAGGGGCTGGCAGAGCCGTTCCGGTCTATTGGGCCAATAATCCCCAAACTAAGACGGATTTATTGTACATGGCAGATCGTAACAGCTCCAAAGAAACCATCGCCGTCCCCCAGTGCTTAAAATTCACTTTCTTGGGGGGAAAAAAAAGGGCCAAAATATGGCTTTCCGAGATAAGATGCGTGGTTGTACCGTTGGGTGACAGACAGGAGCCTGTGCAAACACATCGATGGGGTTGGTTTTTTTTTTTTTTTTTTCCCCTTGATATATAAATAAATAAAATATCTCCTCTTCCAAGGCGAGCGCGGCTGCATTACCCGGCTTGGAGCGCCGTCGTTACCACCGGATTACCCGGCTTGGTTTCACCTCCCTTAGCAAGATGGATTTGCAGGGATGTTGTTTCTGCCCCAATATTACCACCCGTAGGCGGGGGGGGGGGGGGGGGGGGAAAAAAAAAAAAAAAAAAGCCAACTTGAGCCCCTGCACCCATCTGGCTCGCCGGGATGGGTGGATTTGGGTCCTCGGAAGGCGCAAGCCTCTGAGAAGCGAGGTGCGGGAGCGGAGAGCGGGCGCTTCCCACCGGCGCAACACCGCGACGGCACGCCTAGGATGGGGGGGGATGCTTAAGAAAAAAAATAAAATAAAATAAAATTCTGAAGGGCAGAGGCGGTGCTTCCCTCGGTAGCTTTGGTGCCGGGCGGGCAGGAGGAGGAGCGGGACCAGGAGCAGGACCAGGAGCGGGACGAGGAGCGGGACCAGCCCGACCCCGGCGGTAATTGCGGCGTCTGTTCGGCTCGCCGCGCCGCTGGGAATCACGCTGGGCCCGGCTGCGAGCTTACCGGCCGGCTGATCATATCAGACGGGGATCAAAGAGGCTCAGCTAACGGGTTTAGTGCGCCGCTCGTCCCAGCCGGCGCTGCCAGCGCTGGGGGGGGGGGGGGGGGGGACCGGGCGCCCGCTCCCCTGGGGAAAAGGGGGGCTGCGCACCCCGGCTGCTCGCAGGATGCCTGGGGGGCAGCGAGCATCCCTCGGCGGGGCGATGCCCGCCGCCCCCACGCCCCCCGGCACAAGGGGTCGGGCAACGCCACGTGCTCGCCGCGCCGGCGCCCACCAGCCCCCCCCCGCGGCTGCACCCCAGAACACCCCGGGGGGGTGCGAGCGGCGGGATGGCGGGGCAGGCCACCACCAGAGCGGCTGCTGGCGGCGTGGGGGGGCTCGGAGCAGGGCTGGGGGAGCGGGTGGGAGGTTGGCATGGGGTGCCCTGGCTGCAGCCCCCCCCCCGGCCGCAGGAAGCCATGCGCCGGGGCGGCTGCGGGGAGGGAGCGGAGTAATTAGAGCAGGAGGCTGTGAGTCAGCAAACGATGCGTAACCTCGGCGGGGCTGACAATGAGGGAGAAGATGGCAGCTTCGACCGCCGGCGCCCGCCCGAAGGGCACGTTGGGGGATGCCAGGGGCAGCGGCTCCCGCCGGCCGCTCGGCAAAACCACGCCGCCCCGCAGCCGCCCGCCCGCATTTGACGCCTTTCCCCCAAATCCTTGCACGCAGGGATGCGGTCGGTCGCAGCCCAAACCCTACGGGAGCAAGGTAGTGGGATCCGCTTCCAAAAAAACAGTGGGTTTGGTGGCGGGGGGCGGGGGGGAGACGCCAGCCAGCCTCTCCCCCAGCACCCCAGGCTGCCCGGGAGCAGGATCCGGCCGGGCTCTGCCGCTGACCTTGCTCCTGACGCCCTGGCACCACCGCCGCGCCCCGGGACGGGTGCTAAGGGCGAGGTTTGGCGTGGAAGCAAACCCCAGCTCCAGCCCTAGGCTCGCCCAGCAGGGAGGGAGGGGGTGTCTGGGGGGGGGGGTCCATCAGTGCTGCGGGCAGGTAGGGCCCTGCCGCCCAGCAGCCCTCGGCGAGGAGAGTTTAATTAACCCCGGAACGCGATCGTTAAACGGCCAGCCCGGGTAATCGATGCGGAAGGGGCAGCTTGCTGCCGAGGGACCATCTGCTCCGGGGAGGGCGGGCGGCTCGGCGTGTCCCCCCCCTTCGCCCCACGCCTGCCGGGAAGCCGCCGCGGGGCAGCTGGTTCGGGGGCCCGATCCTGAGCTCAACACCAGCCAAGCTGCCCCCCCCCCGGGCGAGAGGGAAGCTGCCCAGCGCAGGCCCCTCCACCCCTCGCCTCGACCCTCGCTTCCCGTAAAGCCCCAGGTCCCTGAGCCACGTGATTTCCTACGCCTCACAGCCCCCCCCCCGGCACAAAGCCTGGCTGAGGGCCCCCCAAAAAGGGTCCCTCCAGAGCAAGGCAGCCCCCATAGCCGGGATGCGGCTGAAGGAGAGCTGAGCAGGGATGCAGCCAAGCACCCTCCTTCCCCCCCCCAGTTATTTTCACCCGTGAGATGAGTTTGGGGCAATCTCAGCCCCGAGGGCACGGGAGGAGGGGGGGGGTCTTTCAGAGCTCCCAGCCCCCCACATACGCATACAGCCAAGCTCCCAGGGGAATGCTCAGACGGATGCTCTCAGCATCCCCGCATCGCCCAGGGCACCGGCCTGGGAGGGGGCACCAGGGGGAGGGGGGGGGCACCACATTCCTCCCCATCCCCGCCTGCCCTGCCAGGGGGGGGCACCATGCTCCTCCCCATCCCCGCCTGCCCTGTCTGGGCTGGGGTGCCCCCGTCAGCCTGGCGGGAGAGCAGCCGGACAAGCAAAACCCCCGTGGGCAGGAGGCGGCGGGGAGACCCCTGGAACAGCTCCGCTGCCGGAGGGAAACTGAGGCAGGGAAGGGCCGGGATGTGCCCACGCTGGGGCACCCAGACCCAGGTTCTCACGCTCACTGCATCCCGGGGAACGGAAGGAAACGCCGCGAGGAGCCCGGCGGCGCTACCAGAGCCGGCAGGGACGGCAGGAGGGACGAGCCCCGGGACACGGCACGGCCCTGGCGCCGGGGCAGAGCCCTGTCCTCGTCCCCCGGCTCCCCCGGGGCGGCGGGGAGGGCGCAGCTGCCGCCATCCCAGGGGCGGGCAGGGCGACAGATGGGTCCCCGGGATGGCTGCGACCGCAGGATTCAAGGTGACCTGCGGAGCAGAAGCAGCGGGCTCCTGCCCTTCCTCGCCCCGGGGCTGGGGGACACCTCGGGCTCCTCTTCATCGCCTCCTCGCGCCGCCCCGGACCCGCGGACCCCGGGGAAGGGGACGGCGCCGTTCTCCCCGAGCAGCAGCTCGGCAGAAAGGGGACGGTGCTCCCCGCACGCAGCCCCTCGCACAGCAGCACCGCGGCGCAGGCGTGGGCGCCGGCTCGAGGGGCACCTCTGCGCCAGGAGAAGGCCCTGGTGGAGTCGGCTCCCAACTGGCGACGGCTGCCGGGATCACCGGGATCACCGGGATCACTGGGATCGGGCTCCAGCATGGAGCTGGCCAGGCACGGGCTTGCCAGCACAACCCAGCGCACCCCAGCACCCCTCAGGGGGATGCTCTGGGTACCCCAACATCGCCCGGGGGTACCGGCCGTTCCTCCCCATCCCTGCCCACGGCAGCCCAGGGGGAGAGCAGCCGGACAAGCAAACCCCCGCGGGCAGGAGGCGGCGGGGAGACCTCCGCTGCAGGAGGGAAACTGAGGCAGGGCAGGGCTGGGGTGCACCCACCCGCCTGCTGCCAGCAAAGGGACTCAGATCCAGGTTTTTGTGCTGCTCCCCGTGCCGTGGCCACCCCGGTACCAGTGCACGTGGGGGAGAACGGGGACCAAAGAGGGAGCAGGAGCAGCCCCCCCAGCACCACCAGCCCCCAGCCTCGCAGCACGGGGTGCCAGGCAGGAGCACGTTTTCAGGGGGATGCCCCCCTCCCCAGCACCCTCAGGGGGGAGCCAGCCCCCGGCTGCCTGTGGGGGATCCCTCCCCGCCACGGGATCCAAGCCCAGAGGCTGTGAAACGCCCGAGCGGCGGTGGCCGGAGCTGCCCACATCACCGGGGTGCAGTACCTGCCCACCCAGCCGCGGGGCCGGTGCTCAGCCCCTCGAGCCAGCACTTGGCCCTCGAGCTGGTGCTCAGCCCCTCAACCCAGGGCTTGACCCCAGAACCAGCACTTAGCCCCCCCAAACCGTTGCCTTGCCCCCCCAAGCCAGTGTTCAGTCCCCTAAAACAGTGCTCAACCCCCAAGCTGGTCCTTAGCCCCCCTGAAATGGTGGTCAGCCCCCCAAACCAGCGCTTGACGCCCTCACTGGTGCTCAGCTTCCCAAAATGGTGCTCAACCCCCAAGCCAGTGCTCAGCCCCCCCAAGCCAGCACTGGACCCCTGAGCAGATGCTCAGCCCCCTGGACCGGTGCTTGACCTCTGAGATGGTGCTCAGCCCCCCAAAATGGTGCTCGACACCTGAGCCAATGCTCAGACCCCAAACTGGAGCTCAGGCCCCCAAAACAGTGCTTGATCCCCAAGCTGGTACTCAGCCCCCCAAAAGGGTGCCCGACCCCCACACCAGCACTCAACCCCCCAAAAGTGTGCGTGACCCTCGAGCGGGTGCTCAGCCCCCCAAACTAGCACTTAACCCCCCAAACCAGTGCTTGACCCCCAGGCCAGTTCTTAGCCCTCCAGAACGATGCTTGACCACCGAGCCGGTCCTCAGCCCCCCCAAAATGGTGCTCAATCCTCCGAGCCAGTGCTCAGCCCATTGAAATGGTGCTCAGCCCCCCAACCCAGTGCTCAACACCCCAAACCGCTGCTTGACCCCCCAAGCCAGCGTTCAGTCCCCCAAAACAGTGCTCAACCCCCAAGCTGGTCCTTAGCCCCCCTGAAATGGTGGTCAGCCCCCTAAAACAGTGCTCAACCCCCAAGGTGGTCCTTAGCCCCCCAAAATGATGCTTGACCCCCAAGCCAGGGCTCAGCCCCCCAAACCAGTGTTGGACCACCGAGACAGTGCTCAGCCCCCCAAAAAGGCTCAGCCCCAATGCAGGGGTCAACCCTACCGGGAGGTGCCCAAAGCAGGGGTGGCTCCGCTTCGCCCCCCGGAGCAGCCGTGGCCCCCAGGGAGGGGCCCGGGCTCCCCGGAGAGGAATTGCCCGGGGCCAGCCCCGACCTGGGAGAAGGGACAAGGACACGGCTGCGCCAGCGTCACCGCTACCCATCCCGCCCAGAGATGGCCGCTCCAGTTTCCTCCCAGTACACGTACTGGTCGCGTGGTCCTTCAGAAAGGTGGGACAGCCCAGAGGGGGTCTCCCCAATTTCCTTTGCCCCCAGTCTCAGCATCTCCCCCCTCCATCACCAGAGGGGTGCGGGAGCACCATGGCGGGGATGTCCCCAGCGTGGTGGGGACCCTCCATGTCCCGGAGGGCACCCCCGGGCCCCCCCTTCCCAAAGGCCAGGAGCTTTATTGCCCGAATATTCGGCACCGGGTCCCCTCGGAGGCGGCCGCACGGTGGGGTGGTTTGGGGGACACGGCCCAGGGAGCTGGGGGGGACGTCCCACCTCTAACGGGGGCAGCTGCGGGCTGGGGGGGGACACAACTTGGGGGCTTATTCCCTGTTATCAGCCTTTGGGATGAGCTGCTGAAGCCGCCACCCCGCAGCCCAGCGCCGGTTATTTCCAGGATTAGGCCGGCGGTGGTCATCAACGGCGTGTGCCCCCCAAAATCCCCTCCCCATCACCTGCTGCTGGTGGTGGCTGCCTGCAGCCAGCGCCAGCCACCGGCAGCCTGGGGACCCTGGGGACCTGCTGCTGGCACCCCAGGCCCCCCAGGCCCCCCCAGCCCTGGCGTCCCTGGGGACCTGCTGCTGGCACCCCAGGCCCCCCAGGCCCCCCCAGCCCTGGCATCCCCGGACCCACAGACACGGCTCCCATCGCTGCCCCGTCCCTCCCCGCCACCCACCCACCCCTAAACGAACTGCGGCCGCAGCACGAATCCATTCGGTTTAATCTTCACAGTGCATCAGCACGGGGTGGGGGGAGGAAACCCCCACCTTTTTTTTTTTTTTTTTTTTTTTTT
>JADKXX010028550.1:0-10729 GCA_017310255.1 Butorides virescens
CCAGCACCCTGCCCACAAGCCACCCCCGGCCGGCCGGGTTGTCACCCCCCAGCCATTCCCAGTCGCATCCCCAGGAAAAGGAGCCGCGCGTTCCCAGCCAGCCCAGCCCCCAGCCCAGGCACGCCAACCCAAATATCTGCAAGAGGCGCTCCCCTCCATGGGAACGGCGACTCGACACAGAGTTCACATGCCCCGGCAATGCCTGATTAAACTCCCAAACTCCCAGGGAATACCCCTGAGGCCGTCTGCAGATAAGCCAGGAGCGACCGCTCTCGGGAAACGCAGGGACCGGGAGAGAGCAAGCGCTTTTTTCCTTTTAACCCCAGACCCCCCCGGAGCAAACCCCGGCGTGCTCCAGCTCGGGCACAAGCGCTCGCCCAAGCTCGCTGCCCTGCGCCCCGCCAGGTCCCCGCTCCCCGGCACGACCAGGGGGCCACGGGTGACCCCAGCGCCAAGGCGGATCCCACCGGAGGCGGTGGGGACGGAACCGGGGACCCCAGGACAGCTCAAGGCCGGGCTCCACGTGCCAGGCTGGGAGATGTGATGCCCAAGGACAGTGACGGAGACGCGGGCGGAGGGACGCCTGCCACCGCGAGGCCAGGGTACCAGAGGACAGGGACGCTTGCTGCCAACACCTCCAGGACCTGTGATGCTCTGCAGGTGCTCCGTCATTTCAGTTCACCCCAGGGAACGCCGCAGACACTGGTGCCAGGTCTCCTGTGACCCTCACCGCCCTTCTCCTCCTCTTGGGCTTCTCCACGACCCACAGCACTAGACCCAGACCACCCGAGCCGTTCACAGGCTCAAGGGCAGTCAAGGAAACCATGCCAGTGCAGCACACGGTGCAGCTCCGAGCTGGAGCATCCCAGGATAAAGAAGAAGGAGATGGTGCTCCTCCCTTTCATAGCTGATGGAGCCTGGAGAGCAACCAGCTCCTTGTCCTCCGGGAAAGAGGAGCCTGGAGAGCAACCAGCTCCTTGTCCTCTGGGAAAGTGAAGCCACAGGGAGGGTCTGCACCACGTCCTAGGGCGAGCGAGCAAGAACAGCCCCATCCTGGCTGCCGGGGCTTCGACGGCGACCAACCTGATGCCGTAAGCAAGAAGTTCTACCTTCAACCAGGACCACAGCCGGGAAGGAGACCTGCACCGAACGCACGCCGTGCTCTTGGATGGGCAAACACGTCTGAGGCCAGGGGGGCACAGGCGAGGCACCTACCCCACGCCAAGCTCTCCTTCGGGGGAGAAGTCCAGCCACTCTCTTGGCCCTTGACGCTTCTTCAAGGTTCAGCCCAAGGGGAAGGTGCCCCCCTTCCCTGGGGAAGCACAGCGGGACAGCGGTCTGGGGCAAGCCGAGGGGAAGAGGCATTAGGAAAACAGCCCCCAGCAAACTGCTGGGACAAGAAGTCCTGGCTCGGGGATGGGGTGGCACGGCGGGGAGGGTTAAGGCCCAGCTTCTGTCCTTGACTGGAGACCAGTCTGGCTGCAGAAAGCAACTGGACCACTACAAAACACTTTGATTTTCACTGGATGCCTCGCACGCAGCCACGAGACCTTTCCATGCATGAAAGGCGCTTGCAAGAAAGACGGGGAGAGACTTTTGACCGGGGCCTGTCATGACAGGGCAAGGGTTTTAAACTGGAAGAGGGCAGGGTTTGGGTTGGGCACAAGGAAGAGACATTTTACAACGAGGGCGGTGAGGCACTGGGACAGGTCCCCCAGAGAAGCCGTGGGTGCCCCATCCCTGGAAGGGCTCACGGTCAGGTTGGATGGGGCTCTGAGCAAGCCGACGCAGTGGAAGATGTCCCTGCCCATGGCAGGGGGTTGGGCTGGATGGTCTGTGAAGGTCCCTTCCGACCCAAACCATTCTCTGATTCTATGGCAACGTAACCGCCAGCGCCGCGCCGTATCAGAAAAGCACAAGTGAGATGGGTGAAGCTGGAGACCTCAAAGAACCGGCCACAAAAGAGTCAGAGAGCAGAGCTGGGGCCCTGGGAAGGAGGAGAGGGCCACCACCACCACCACCAGCCACGACATGAGTCAGGACCGGGGGCCCTCAGGTGGAAGAGCTGCAGGACCCGCAGTGAGAAACAGAGGGGTTCGCTCTGCGTGTGGCCTCGAGGAGAGCGGCCGTGGAATAATCCATCTCACACAGTGTTGCAGCATGGAAGAAGATGGGGAAGAGCCACAAGACCAAGCCTGGAGCATGGAGGAAACGCTGCGAGGTGGGGGCTGGAAAGGGCTCGACGGGGCGAGCTTATCGTGCTGTGCGTCGAGGAGACGATCACCGGGTGTAAGCATCCTTCTGGGCTCGCTGGTCCTCCTTGGTCCCAAGCCCTGAGGGTCTACAACTAAAACTAGAGTTAGACATCAATGCTCCAGCCTTTTCTCACTTCCCAAAAGCTGAGGAACAAGGTGGCAAGCGGAATGGCAGGGAGCGAGCTGGATGGGGCTGTCACGGCCAGCACCTCCAGGTCGGTAGCCCACCCCTTCCTCAGCCAGCCCAGGGTGGGTCCAGAGCCCCCAGCCTCTTCCCAGGGACCCAGTGCTGGATTGGTGACCCCCCTGCAAGAGAACAGCCTTCACCGGCGCCGAAGAGTTTGATCGCGTGCCCTCCCGAAACCGAGCACCCACGCCCCCGCCGCCAGGCAAGGTCCTCCTGCCACCACCACCCGAGACGGGAGGAATGGGGCCTGCAGAGCACGGGCCACCAGCCCGAAGCGTTGACGTCCCCACCACCCGCTCTCAGCTTCCACCATCCACATCCTCCTGGACCTGCTGCTTTCTCCAGCCAGCTCCCCCATCCCCATCCTCCTCCTCCTCCTCCTCCTCCTCCTCCCTCTTCCCCACGTGGCCACCACCATGCCAGCCACGCATGCCTTGCCACTGGTGACCGCTCCGTGCCCAGGGGGTCCCGGGGAGCCGCGGGGGGTGCGGGGCCAAGCTGGGCAGGGACCCCCAGCAGCCTCCAGCCCCCGGTGAGCAGGACCAGCCCCGCAGGCCGTAGCTCGGGCAGAAGAAACGCGTCCCCGTGGCTCGGATGAGCCCCGGCATTTGAAGGACTGCCCAGGCCCACCTCCCTTGGTCTCCTGGCGGGCGGCCGGCAAACCCAGGGCAGGGTGGGGGCAACGCTGGGCTCACAAAACGGAGGAAGGCGCGGTACCGTCCCAAGGGCTTCGCAATGACCCATCCTTGGATTTTTTTATTTTTTTTTTCCCCCTCCTTCGGTAGCTTTTGACACATCTGACACGGGGCAGGTTTAAGAGTAGAAAAACAATTCCCCAGCACATCCCAACTCCTGGCTCCCCTTGACCGGGGAGGCTCTCCCACCCTCGCACAGCCTGGGGGGACCCACGTGGCCCCCCCCAGCACCTTTCTCGGACGCGTCGTGGAGCTGAACCTCAGCACCGGGAGGGGGAACACCCCCCTGAAGGATTTTGCAGAGAAAAGGGTCATTCTTTACCCCAACCATGCATTCTAAGGATGCATCAAAGCCAAAGCCCTTGCAGGGCTGCAGCCCCCCAGGGGTGCCCCCGGCACCGGCGGCGGATTTGGGACGGGGGTCTCTGCAGGGTGGCCGTGGGCGACCTCCCGGCCCCGCTTCGGCTCCAGGGGTTTAAGCTGAAGGAGCCCAAGTCCCTGCCGCAGACCCCCGAGGCGCGCGGCCCCCTGAGCTCTTAATGGGCTTAGGGAGCTGCTGGGGCCCGAGCGGCCCCCCCGGCGCAGGGGTTGGGGGGACTTAAAGGCACCGCCGGCCGGCAGCCCCCCGCGCCACCCCCCGTCCCTGGCACGGCGGGGGCCACCCCCCCCCAGCCCCATCCCAGTCGGGCAATCGCTGACAGCACCGAGCGCTCAGCCCGCTCCGTCCCAAATCCCACGTGCCCTCCCCCAGGGAGGTGTCCCTCTGCCACCCGCACCCCACGCTTCACCCCGTGCCTGCACCCCACACCAGCCCCCCCGTGCCTCCACCCGTACCCCGTGCCTGCACCCCACA
This sequence comes from Butorides virescens, assembly GCA_017310255.1. Taxonomy (NCBI): domain Eukaryota; kingdom Metazoa; phylum Chordata; class Aves; order Pelecaniformes; family Ardeidae; genus Butorides; species Butorides virescens. The sequence goes on from JADKXX010028550.1 coordinate 3,991, forward strand.
CCTGCACCCCCCGCCTGCCCTCCGCTGCTCCCCCCATGCCCGTGCCCCCCATCTCCCCCCCTGGCATCACCCAGGGCCATGCTGAGCGCAGGCACAGGACCTGGGGGTGCCTGGCACCGGGGTGGCACCGGGGCAGGACCAGTTGCAGGTTCCCCCCCTCCGGGGGGCTCAGACCCCCCCTCAAACTCAGGCTGGGAGGGCCAGGAGGTGCCACCCAGCACCCCGCCGGCGAGGACGGAGGGGCCAGCACACCAACCCACGCCATCCCCGGGAAATCCTGTTTTTCCGGGCTTGGATCGAGCCGAGGGGAGCGGGAACGACGGCCGGCAGGAGCGGGGCCATCCAGGGAAAATCCTGCTGGAAAGCAGCGAAATCCCATCCCCAAGGAGCCCGGCCCTGCCCCTCGCCAGCCCGCCCTGCTCCGGCAGGGACAGCCCTGCCTTCCCGCTTCCTGGCATTCCGGAGGCTTGGACTCCAGCGTGGAGGTTTGTGCCTTCAGGTATTTTCAGAGGGGAAATAGATAAAAAAAAAAAAAAAGAAAAAAAAAACAACAACACCAACAAAAAAAAAACAAAACCCCGGGCACGCAACTGAGCTCCTGTGATTTCCCTATCAGCTGCTGTACACGCGCGCGGCATGGAAAAATCCTTAGGAAATTTCTGCTAAAAAATTAAAAAAAAAATAAAGGAAAACCCAGCGAAGGCTGAGCTCACCGGACACCGCGCGCCAGGAGGGGCTGGCAGAGCCGTTCCGGTCTATTGGGCCAATAATCCCCAAACTAAGACGGATTTATTGTACATGGCAGATCGTAACAGCTCCAAAGAAACCATCGCCGTCCCCCAGTGCTTAAAATTCACTTTCTTGGGGGGAAAAAAAAGGGCCAAAATATGGCTTTCCGAGATAAGATGCGTGGTTGTACCGTTGGGTGACAGACAGGAGCCTGTGCAAACACATCGATGGGGTTGGTTTTTTTTTTTTTTTTTTTCCCCTTGATATATAAATAAATAAAATATCTCCTCTTCCAAGGCGAGCGCGGCTGCATTACCCGGCTTGGAGCGCCGTCGTTACCACCGGATTACCCGGCTTGGTTTCACCTCCCTTAGCAAGATGGATTTGCAGGGATGTTGTTTCTGCCCCAATATTACCACCCGTAGGCGGGGGGGGGGGGGGGGGAGAAAAATGAAATTAATTAAAGCCAACTTGAGCCCCTGCACCCATCTGGCTCGCCGGGATGGGTGGATTTGGGTCCTCGGAAGGCGCAAGCCTCTGAGAAGCGAGGTGCGGGAGCGGAGAGCGGGCTCTTCCCACCGGCGCAACACCGCGACGGCACGCCTAGGATGGGGGGGGATGCTTAAGAAAAAAAATAAAATAAAATAAAATTCTGAAGGGCAGAGGCGGTGCTTCCCTCGGCAGCTTTGGTGCCGGGCAGGCAGGAGGAGGAGCGGGACCAGGAGCGGGACCAGGAGCGGGACGAGGAGCGGGACGAGGAGCGGGACCAGCCCGACCCCGGCGGTAATTGCGGCGTCTGTTCGGCTCGCCGCGCCGCTGGGAATCACGCTGGGCCCGGCTGCGAGCTTACCGGCCGGCTGATCATATCAGACGGGGATCAAAGAGGCTCAGCTAACGGGTTTAGTGCGCCGCTCGTCCCAGCCGGCGCTGCCAGCGCTGGGGGGGGGGGGGGGGGGGACCGGGCGCCCGCTCCCCTGGGGAAAAGGGGGGCTGCGCACCCCGGCTGCTCGCAGGATGCCTGGGGGGCAGCGAGCATCCCTCGGAGGGGCGATGCCCGCCGCCCCCACGCCCCCCGGCACAAGGGGTCGGGCAACGCCACGTGCTCGCCACGCTGGCACCCACCAGCCCCCCCCGCGGCTGCACCCCAGAACACCCCGGGGGGGTGCGAGCGGCGGGATGGCGGGGCAGGCCACCACCAGAGCGGCTGCTGGCGGCGTGGGGGGGCTTGGAGCAGGGCTGGGGGAGCGGGTGGGAGGTTGGCATGGGGTGCCCCGGCTGCAGCCCCCCCCCCGGCCGCGGGAAGCCATGCGCCGGGGCGGCTGCGGGGAGGGAGCGGAGTAATTAGAGCAGGAGGCTGTGAGTCAGCAAACGATGCGTAACCTCGGCGGGGCTGACAATGAGGGAGAAGATGGCAGCTTCGACCGCCGGCGCCCGCCCGAAGGGCACGTTGGGGGATGCCAGGGGCAGCGGCTCCCGCCGGCCGCTCGGCAAAACCACGCCGCCCCGCAGCCGCCCGCCCGCATTCGACGCCTTTCCCCCAAATCCTTGCACACAGGGATGCGGTCGGTCGCAGCCCAAACCCTACGGGAGCAAGGTAGTGGGATCCGCTTCCAAAAAAACAGTGGGTTTGGTGGCGGGGGGCGGGGGGGAGACGCCAGCCAGCCTCTCCCCCAGCACCCCAGGCTGCCCGGGAGCAGGATCCGGCCGGGCTCCGCCGCTGACCTTGCTCCTGACGCCCTGGCACCACCGCCGCGCCCCGGGACGGGTGCTAAGGGCGAGGTTTGGCGTGGAAGCAAACCCCAGCTCCAGCCCTAAGCTCGCCCAGCAGGGAGGGAGGGGGTGTCTGGGGGGGGGGTCCATCAGTGCTGCGGGCAGGTAGGGCCCTGCCGCCCAGCAGCCCTCGGCGAGGAGAGTTTAATTAACCCCGGAACGCGATCGTTAAACGGCCAGCCCGGGTAATCGATGCGGAAGGGGCAGCTTGCTGCCGAGGGACCATCTGCTCCGGGGAGGGCGGGCGGCTCGGCGTGTCCCCCCCCCTTCGCCCCACGCCTGCCGGGAAGCCGCCGCGGGGCAGCTGGTTCGGGGGCCCGATCCTGAGCTCAACACCAGCCAAGCTGCCCCCCCCCGGGCGAGAGGGAAGCTGCCCAGCGCAGGCCCCTCCACCCCTCGCCTCGACCCTCGCTTCCCGTAAAGCCCCAGGTCCCTGAGCCACGTGATTTCCTACGCCTCACAGCCCCCCCCCCCGGCACAAAGCCTGGCTGAGGGCCCCCCAAAAAGGGTCCCTCCAGAGCAAGGCAGCCCCCGTAGCCAGGATGCGGCTGAAGGAGAGCTGAGCAGGGATGCAGCCAAGCACCCTCCTTCCCCCCCCCAGTTATTTTCACCCGTGAGATGAGTTTGGGGCAATCTCAGCCCCGAGGGCACGGGAGGAGGGGGGGGGTCTTTCAGAGCTCCCAGCCCCCCACATACGCATACAGCCAAGCTCCCAGGCTCTCAGCATCCCCGCATCGCCCAGGGCACCGGCCTGGGAGGGGGCACCAGGGGGAGGGGGGGGGCACCACATTCCTCCCCATCCCCGCCTGCCCTGCCAGGGGGGGGCACCATGCTCCTCCCCATCCCCGCCTGCCCTGTCTGGGCCGGGGTGCCCCCGTCAGCCTGGCGGGAGAGCAGCCGGACAAGCAAAACCCCCGTGGGCAGGAGGCGGCGGGGAGACCCCTGGAACAGCTCCGCTGCCGGAGGGAAACTGAGGCAGGGAAGGGCTGGGATGTGCCCACGCTGGGGCACCCAGACCCAGGTTCTCACGCTCACTGCATCCCGGGGAACGGAAGGAAACGCCGCAAGGAGCCCGCCAGAGCCGGCAGGGACGGCAGGAGGGACGAGCCCCGGGACACGGCACGGCCCTGGCGCCGGGGCAGAGCCCTGTCCTCGTCCCCCGGCTCCCCCAGGGCGGCGGGGAGGGCGCAGCTGCCGCCATCCCAGGGGCGGGCAGGGCGACAGATGGGTCCCCGGGATGGCTGCGACCGCAGGATTCAAGGTGACCTGCGGAGCAGAAGCAGCGGGCTCCTGCCCTTCCTCGCCCCGGGGCTGGGGGACACCTCGGGCTCCTCTTCACCACCTCCTCGCGCCGCCCCGGACCCGCGGACCCCGGGGAAGGGGACGGCGCCGTTCTCCCCGAGCAGCAGCTCGGCAGAAAGGGGACGGTGCTCCCCGCACGCAGCCCCTCGCACAGCAGCACCGCGGCGCAGGCGTGGGCGCCGGCTCGAGGGGCACCTCTGCGCCAGGAGAAGGCCCTGGTGGAGTCGGCTCCCAACTGGCGACGGCTGCCGGGATCACCGGGATCACCGGGATCACCGGGATCGGGCTCCAGCATGGAGCTGGCCAGGCACGGGCTTGCCAGCACAACCCAGCGCACCCCAGCACCCCTCAGGGGGATGCTCTGGGTACCCCAACATCGCCCGGGGGTACCGGCCATTCCTCCCCATCCCTGCCCACGGCAGCCCAGGGGGAGAGCAGCCGGACAAGCAAACCCCCGCGGGCAGGAGGCGGCGGGGAGACCTCCGCTGCAGGAGGGAAACTGAGGCAGGGCAGGGCTGGGGTGTGCCCACCCGCCTGCTGCCAGCAAAGGGACTCAGATCCAGGTTTTTGTGCTGCTCCCCGTGCCGTGGCCACCCCGGTACCAGTGCACGTGGGGGAGAACGGGGACCAAAGAGGGAGCAGGAGCAGCCCCCCCAGCACCGCCAGCCCCCAGCCTCGCAGCACGGGGTGCCAGGCAGGAGCACGTCTTCAGCGGGATGCCCCCCTCCCCAGCACCCTCAGGGGGGAGCCAGCCCCCGGCTGCCTGTGGGGGATCCCTCCCCGCCACGGGATCCAAGCCCAGAGGCTGTGAAACGCCCGAGCGGCGGTGGCCGGAGCTGCCCACATCACCGGGGTGCAGTACCTGCCCACCCAGCCGCGGGGCCGGTGCTCAGCCCCTCAAGCCAGCACTTGGCCCCCGAGCTGGTGCTCAGCCCCTCAACCCAGGGCTTGACCCCAGAACCAGCACTTAGCCCCCCCAAACCGTTGCTCAACTCCCAAGGTGGTGCTCAGCCCATCCAAACGGTGCTCAGCCCCCCCACCCAGTGCTCAACACCCCAAACTGCTGCTTGACCCCCCAAGCCAGTGTTCAGTCCCCTAAAACAGTGCTCAACCCCCAAGCTGGTCCTTAGCCCCCCTGAAATGGTGGTCAGCCCCCCAAACCAGCGCTTGACGCCCTCACTGGTGCTCAGCTTCCCAAAATGGTGCTCAACCCCCAAGCCAGTGCTCAGCCCCCCCAAGCCAGCACTGGACCCCTGAGCAGATGCTCAGCCCCCTGGACCGGTGCTTGACCTCTGAGATGGTGCTCAGCCCCCCAAAATGGTGCTCGACACCTGAGCCAATGCTCAGACCCCAAACTGGAGCTCAGGCCCCCGAAACAGTGCTTGATCCCCAACCTGATACTCAGCCCCCCAAAACGGTGCTCGACCCCCACGCTGGTGCTCAGCCCCCCAAAAGGGTGCGTGACCCTCGAGCGGGTGCTCAGCCCCCCAAACTAGCACTTAACCCCCCAAACCAGTGCTTGACCCCCAGGCCAGTTCTTAGCCCTCCAGAACGATGCTTGACCACCGAGCCGGTCCTCAGCCCCCCCAAAATGGTGCTCAATCCTCCGAGCCAGTGCTCAGCCCATTGAAATGGTGCTCAGCCCCCCAACCCAGTGCTCAACACCCCAAACCGCTGCTTGACCCCCCAAGCCAGCGTTCAGTCCCCCAAAACAGTGCTCAACCCCCAAGCTGGTCCTTAGCCCCCCTGAAATGGTGGTCAGCCCCCTAAAACAGTGCTCAACCCCCAAGGTGGTCCTTAGCCCCCCAAAATGATGCTTGACCCCCAAGCCAGGGCTCAGCCCCCCAAACCAGTGTTGGACCACCGAGACAGTGCTCAGCCCCCCAAAAAGGCTCAGCCCCAATGCAGGGGTCAACCCTACCGGGAGGTGCCCAAAGCAGGGGTGGCTCCGCTTCGCCCCCCGGAGCAGCCGTGGCCCCCAGGGAGGGGCCCGGGCTCCCCGGAGAGGAATTGCCCGGGGCCAGCCCCGACCTGGGAGAAGGGACAAGGACACGGCTGCGCCAGCGTCACCGCTACCCATCCCGCCCAGAGATGGCCGCTCCAGTTTCCTCCCAGTACACGTACTGGTCGCGTGGTCCTTCAGAAAGGTGGGACAGCCCAGAGGGGGTCTCCCCAATTTCCTTTGCCCCCAGTCTCAGCATCTCCCCCCTCCATCACCAGAGGGGTGTGGGAGCACCATGGCGGGGATGTCCCCAGCGCAGTGGGGACCCTCCATGTCCCGGAGGGGACCCCCGGGCCCCCCCTTCCCAAAGGCCAGGAGCTTCATTGCCTGAATATTCGGCACCGGGTCCCCTCGGAGGTGGCCACACGGTGGGGTGGTTTGGGGGACACGGCCCAGGGCGCTGGGGGGGTCGTCCCACCTCTAACGGGGGCAGCTGCGGGCTGGGGGGGGGGGACAACTTGGGGGCTTATTCCCTGTTATCAGCCTTTGGGATGAGCTGCTGAAGCCGCCACCCCGCAGCTCAGCGCCGGTTATTTCCAGGATTAGGCCGGCGGTGGTCATCAACGGCGTGTGCCCCCCAAAATCCCCTCCCCATCACCTGCTGCTGGTGGTGGCTGCCTGCAGCCAGCGCCAGCCACCGGCAGCCTGGGGACCCTGGGGACCTGCTGCTGGCACCCCAGGCCCCCCAGGCCCCCCCAGCCCTGGCGTCCCTGGGGACCTGCTGCTGGCACCCCAGGCCCCCCAGGCCCCCCCAGCCCTGGCATCCCCGGACCCACAGACACGGCTCCCATCGCTGCCCCGTCCCTCCCCGCCACCCACCCACCCCTAAACGAACTGCGGCCGCAGCACGAATCCATTCGGTTTAATCTTCACAGTGCATCAGCACGGGGTGGGGGGAGGAAACCCCCACCTTTTTTTTTTTTTTTTTTTTTTTTT
>JADKXX010028559.1:0-13915 GCA_017310255.1 Butorides virescens
CAGGGGCTGGAAGGGGCTGCCCAGGGAAGGGGTCGAGTCCCCACCCCAGGGGGGATTTAACAGCCAGGCAGAGGCGGTGCTGAGGGCCAGGGTTTGGGGGTGGGATGGCAGGGGTAGGGGAATGGCTGGGCTAGGGGAGCTTAAGGGTCTTCTCCAACCCAAACGGTTCTGGGATTCTATTCTATGAAATATGGCGATCTCTCGCTGACTGCAATACAGAACTTATTTATTTAGAGGGAGGTCGCGCCCTGGAACAAGTTGCCCGGAGGGGCTCTGGAGGCTCCGTCCTTCGAGCTCATCAGCGTCTGATGGGATGCGGCCCTGGGCAGCCTGCTCTGCCTGCCCCTGCTTCAAGCGCCAAAGAGACCCAGCTCCAAAGCCTTCATTCGTCCCTGCAGAGAAACTGGCCCTTGTTGGAAAGCGGTGAGCAATCTTGAGATGGCTCAGGCAGGTCCATGAATAAGACTTTGCAAGGAGTCCAAGGTCAGGATCTGCCTGGAGATTCAGAGACATGAGGAAAATTACCTGAAGGTGGGTGCCTGTGACATGTGGAGGCACATCAGCTCCCTTGATCATCAGCTCCCTCAGCCTTTCCTGCTACAAGAGATGCTACAGACTCCTCAGCATCCCCATGATCCTGTCTTTGATTCTCTCCAGTATGTCCACATCTCTCTTGTAGTGGGGAGCCCAGCCCTTGCCAAAGGGGGCTCTTTCTTGCCCCAGCACCGGGGCCTGCGTCTTCTGGGCGTGGTCCCCAAAAGCTCTGTGGTGTCACCAGAGAGTCACTGTCACCCCCATGACATCCCTCCTTATGAGGCGTGGGGCAGCCCTGCAGGGCCTCAGTGCTGTCCTCGCGTGTGGGGTACAGACGTCTGCTGGTGGGGGGACGAAGGACCCCCATCCCGCAGGCTCCCTGACGAGGACACAGAGAGCATTTGCCGGACGGGGACGCTGGCAGAGCCTGGGCCACCGGTCCCGACCTGCCGCACCCCCACTTTTGGGCTGCTCTTTTCGAGAGGCCAGGAACCGCTCTCCTGCCTTCCCGATTCCTGCCTGCCCGTCTCGCAGAGGTCAGTCGCCACCCTGCCCGGAGAGCGGGAGCACACAGAGGCGCCCCTGCTCTCACCCGTCTGCCCCAGGACGGTCCCTGGCCGGCGTGGCAGCACAAGCACAGCCCCGAGGCAGAGCAGGCACCTCTTTGGCGCTTGGCTTCCTCAGCTTTGCTGCTTCCTGCAGGCTGCGTCTCCAGGCCAGGTCGGGACCTTGGCAGCTCTTTTGCTTGCCGCACGAGATGGCGTCGCAGGAGGATGTGGCACAACAGGGCGCCTCTTCCCCTGCGGCCAGGACCAGCCAGGTGCCCCAGGCTGCGCCGCTGGATGACTCCGGGGACCCATGCTGCTCCATCTGCCTGGAGGCCATCAGCAACGAAGCCTGCATGAGCGGCTGCAGGCACCGATTCTGTTTTCCCTGCATCTGGGAGTGGGTCCGCAGGCGAGCCGTGTGCCCAAACTGCCGGCAGCCTGTTCAAAGCATCTTCCGCAAGCTGGGCGCCAACAGCTACGAGGTGCACCACATCGAGAACCACCACCCCAGAGGGAGATCTCAACGCCACGCTGCAGAAAGCGGACGGCAGCAACGTTCACAGCACCAGCGCCGCAGCTCTTCCCGAAGAGACCCTGGTGGTGGCCACGCCAGGGCCCCGGAGAGGGGACGAAGCCGGTCCCCAGGGGGGCACCACCATGGCCGCAGACAGCCTCTGCACACCCAGCACCACGACTCCTCCAGAAGCAGGAGGCGGCGGCAGAGCCGGCCTCGGGACGCTGCTCGCGACGAGGGCCCAGCTCCAAGGCGCCAGTGGGACCTCCCGGCCTCCTCGGGGAGCAGCCAGCGCCGCAGGCGGGGAGGCCGGGATTTCTCCAGGGACCGGCACGCGACAAGGAGCCGATCCCGCCGCAGGTCGCGCAGCACCAGGAGCCGAGGTCGATGGGAGCACTCCGGGGCCCAGCACTCCGTGCACTCCTCTGCACGGCCCAGGCGGTGGAGGAGCAGGGATCCTGATGAGGGCCCAGCTCCAAGGCACCAGCGGGACCTCCCGGTCTCCTCCAGGAGAAATGAGAGCCGCAGGCGGGGAGGCCGGGATGGGACAAGGAGCCGGTCCCGCCACAGGACCCGCAGCGGCAGGAGGCGAGCATAGCAAGATCAGCAGAGGAGGAGGGATGGGGACGAGGAGCAGCTTGTTCCGGGGCGCGACCTCCCTCTAAATAAATAAGTTCTGTATTGCAGTCAGCGAGAGATTCCTGTATTTCAGTTTGTGCCTTTCGATGGGTCTCTGGAGCCTCCATGGCTGTTTTGAAATGGCCTAGTCCCCCGGGCCTGGGCCTGCGCCTTGGTTGCCCCCATCATGGCCCATCCTCTTCCTCCGGGCGCTCCCCGTTGGCCCCATCGTGTGCCTCTGCGGACCAGGCACGGAGCTGAGGGGCTCCCCACAGCCCCACCGCCGCTCTTCCCCTCTCGGTTCCCTCGGCTTTGTTACCGATTTCTTCCTGGTGTTCTGCCTTGCCGCCAGTTATTTTCAGGGAAACATTGCTGGGAGCAGCCGGTACCCCTTCAACCTCCCTCTTTCGGCAGAGCCAACGCTCGGTACAGCAGCAGTTTCCACAAAACTCCACGGTGCTGGCTGGTGCCGTTCATCGCCGGGGGCTGGATGTGCCCCAGCCTGGCAGCTCCACCTGCAGCATCCACCTGGTAGAAGCCGATACGCGTTGATCTCCCGGGCTGGGAAAGCCACTCTCTGGGCAAGGCAGCATCTTTGTACCAGGGAAATGCTGGATGTGCCCCCCCCAACACATGCATACAAACATGGAATCATAGAATCATAGAATCGCTTTGGTTGGAAAAGCCCTTTAAGATCATCGAGTCCAACCGTTAACCCAACCCTGCCATCCCACCACTAAACCCTGGCCCTCAGCACCTCATCTGCCCTTCTTTTAAATCCCTCCAGGGATGGGGACTCGACCACCTCCCTGGGCAGCCCATTCCAGAGCCTGACAACCCTTTCGGTGAAGAATTTTTTCCTAATGTCTAGCCTAGACCTGCCCATCTCACTGGGAAAACCCTGGAAGGACGTAGGTCACCGTTCTGCATGGATGGATATTTGTACCAAAGCTGTATTTCCCCTATTTTAGAATAACAGCAAATGATAAGAGATTCAAACCGTCTCTGTTGAAAAAAAAATCTTGGAAAAGTGCAAACAAGCTGAAATGGTCTCACGGAAGAGCGAGCACTTTTGGCCAGTGCTGCTCTGAAGGAGGTCAACTGTCCAAAAGCTGCGTCTGTCTGTGAATTTAGGAGGTTTTTATAAAAACCGGCACCTCTGCAAGGCCAGCGGAATAATTCCTGAGGATGGTGCCTCCGTCAAACACGCGGGCGGTGTTGGTGTCCATCCACAGGTGTCCTTCTCCAGGCAGGTAGATATCTCGCCACGTTCGCCCTTTTTCTGTGACTGGGGCAACCAGGACCTGCAGTGAAAAAAAATAAAGAAAAAAAAAAAAAGGAATTTAGCACATGGAGGATTAGTCAGGACGTACCGCTGTGCCAAGCAAACCACGAGGCTGAAGGGCCAAGCAAGCAGCACCAGGGAAGATCAAGAAGCCTGGATCATGGCTGCAAAGGGGGGTATCCATGCATCCCAGGCTGCTCTCCAGGCGACTTCACCCTCCCTTCCCACCTTTCCTCTCCTGCATTTAGGAGAAAGATTTGTGTTTCAGCCTCTCTCAGACTAACTTAGTGCTGCAGGTCACATAAACCCTAGGAAAAGTGCATGTTCAAAACACACAACGCGATCTATACAAACTCAAGCAACTTATTCACATTTATCCTTCTACAGGCTCCTTTGGAGATTCAAGGGATTCAGCTGCCCAGCGCCCTCATCAAGTGTTCGTGACAAAATCTCAGCTGGTGTCCTTGGCATACAGGTAATTGCATTAAAAAAAAAAAATCAAACTTGCTCTTGGTTCACAAACCAGCGAGTCCCATTCGGACACGAGATGTAAGAAGCGTGCCCGGCTCACCCCCCGCAGTGACTCAGCCAAGGTAATCCAGCCCCCAAAGAACTTCAGAGTTTTTTGTTTTTTTTTTTTTACTCCTCCTTGCTTTATGGGAAAAGCAGTTTCCAACATCCTGAGAGTATTTATTCCCGATAAGTTATTGCACTTCAGAAACTGAAAGAAGTCTCCGGGGCCCTAAATAAGAGTTTTGCAAGAAAAGCAAAGCTTTTCAGAAAAAGGAACAAGCCCAAAGCCCGCAAAACCAGCTGCTTCGGCTTTGATTTAAATCCTCTTGAGCACTGGGGCTTCGATTTGTATTTGTGCAGAACCAGGTTCACATGACAATGACGAAGGAGGGGATGGTAGGAAACAGATTAAAACCTTAGAAAGGCCATTAAAGGAGGAAAAAAACCAGCTAAACAGAGAAAACTGGATATGAAATTAGGGATCAGTCCCCCAAACTCCACCTTTGGAGGGCCTGGTCAAGAGCAAGTGCTGGGACTCATCCCTGCACCCCTTAGCGGTGCTCCGTGAGCTGTTGGGCAGCATCAGCCCAGGGGCCTCCCATCAGCGCGGTGTTTGGCACACTGTGGGGGACACTTTTGGACCCTCCTGGCCTTTAGAAACAGATCTGGCAGCAAGACCTTGCGTCCCTGCCTCTTGCAGCATCCCCTTTCACTGGGCAAATGGCACCGAGGAGCAGCGATGCTGCTGCCCACCCCCAAACCAGCACACGACCGTATTTTTTTTTTTTTTTTTTGGCCAAATCTGTGCGACTTGTCTCTTTGCTGTTATATTTCCACATGCTTTGCTGGAGGAACTCCAATTCCCTTTCCCAGTAGTGGGAGCTGGGATATGCCTGTGCAGCATTGCATCCCATTTCGTGACCTCTAGTCGAGGATCAAACCCACCCCGACCTCCGCAGTCCCTCACCGCAGCGCCCCAAAACCGCTCTCACAAACCCAAAGGGCTTTTGTTTCCCTTTAGAGTATTTGTTTCCCTTTGGAGTCACCAAAAATCGGACCTAAAACCCACTTTTTGAGCGCTCTGGCCAGTCTGACGGATACATTGGCGGCCTGGATCGGGCTGAACGCGCGCTGCCGAGAGCTCCGCGGTAACGAGTTCTGGAAGCAATGAGCGTACAAATTGCAGCCTGAAAATCAGGTTTCAAAGCAGGGCTAGCCCTCCCAGCCCAGACTTACCCCCCCAAAAAGCCTGGGGCGCCACTCGGGAGTGGAAAGGCTTCAGCAATAGCACAGGGCCATGTTCACCAGCACCCTGCAGCTGCTGCAGGACGATGCCCAAACGCTTTATCCCAGCATAGAATCATAGAATATTTTGGGTTGGAAGGGACCACTAGAGGTCATAGATCCAACCCCCCTGCAGTCAGCAGGGACACTGCTAACCAGATCAGGCTGCTCAGAGCCCCATCCAACCTGGCCTTGAATGTTTCCAGGGACGGGGCCTCCACTACCTCTCTGGGCAACCTGTTCCAGTGGTTTACCACCCTCATTGGAAAGAATTTTTTCCTTATATCTAGCCTAAACCTACCCTGATTTAGTTTAAAACCATTACCCCTTGTCCTAACACAGCTGGCCCTACTAAAAAGATTTTCCCCATCTTTCCTATAGGCCCCCTTTAGGTATTGAAAGGCCGCAATCAGGTCTCCCCGCAGCCTTCTTTTCTCTAGACTGAACAAGCCCAACTCTCCCAGCCTGGCCTCATAGCAGAGGTGCTCCAGCCCTCGGATCATTTTAGTAGCCCTCCTCTGGCCCCGCTCCAACAGGTCCATGTCCTCCTTGTGCTGAGGGCTCCAGAGCTGGACACAGGGCTCCAGGGGAGGTCTCCCCAGAGCAGAGCAGAGGGGCACAATCCCCTCCCTCGACGCTGGCCACGCTTCTCCTGATGCAGCCCAGGGTAGGGTTGACTTCTGGGCTGCCAGCACCCATGGCCGGCTCATGGCCAGCTTTTCATCCCCCAGCACCCCCAAGTCCCTCTGGGCAGGGCTGCTCATCCCAACACTTACTCTTGCTTTGGTCCATACTGGGACAGAACCACCCTGTGTATTTTTCCAGGAATTTATTATTAAGGATGCTCCAAGCTGCACCAAAGCCATTTTTGGAGGGCATTTCTATTCTTCCAACTTCCAAAAAACCAGCTTGGAAGTCAAAACATCCCCCCCCTGTCTGGGCTCTCCCCGCACAGGCTCGGGTTCTTGCGGGGAGGAATAAAAACCAAAGTCAGACAAGCTGCTTGCCAAGCCTCACATCGTGCTTTATCAGAAATACTTGGCCCTGACACACTTATGGAGCAGACATCTCATTTTACTGTCTTTGAGGAGCTTTCAGCCAAGCCAGAACCTTGTGTCCTCTGGGAGAAAAGCCTGAAGCTGCTCCCACCTTTTTTGCGGTGTTTACTGGGAATCTCCCCTCCCTAACGCAGAGCCCATTCCTGCCTCGGCCGATCCAATTGCATCAGGGATTGTATTCCGTTCAAGTGATCCTGGGGAAAAAAGCCAAGTTTTTGCTTGCTCCCAGTTATAACCAGTTACCACCACAACTGTCCCAGCGTGTGCTCCGCAACGTTAAAAACCTCCTACCCGACAATCCAAGCGCTCTGCTTTCTAGCAGCCTTCTGCAGGGCTTCCTTAAAAAAAAAAAAAAAAACACCACCAAAAAAACCCAAACCGCCCCATCTATGAATCAAAACTGCAGAATTTGTGGTGAGAAACTCATCAAGGCATTGCAATACCTCCAGGAGGTCGCAAGCAGAGCCTGGAAACAAAACTCTTGCAGCACAAGATGCTTTTTGATCGAAACAAGAAACAAACTCCTGCTGGGATACATTTTAGGGAGATGATGTCCTCATCGTTAGCAGCATCCCCATGTAAAGATGGCCCAAATCACTGCCAAATGAGTGCAGCAGTACAGACAGGGGATTAATGAAGGAAAAAAAAACAAACCCTGTAGGAACTGCCAGAATCTTGAGCTGCTGGGATCCTGCACCCAGGCAAAGCAGGGGGGATGGAGATACAGCGATGGCACCGCACAAAAGAAAAACTCTCCTTATAAAACCGGCGGGGGGGTAGGGGGTGTGAGGTACAATTTTCTCTTAGAAAGGTCTTTTTCAGAAGGCCTGAATGGCCTTTCCAAGGCCTTTGGGATTCGAAGCAGCCATAAATCATTGAATCATAGAATCGTTGAGGTTGGAAAAGACCTTTAGGATCGAGTCCAACCGTTAACCTACCCCTGCCATCCCACCACTAAACCCTGTCCCTCAGCACCTCATCTGCCCTTCTTTTAAGTCCCTCCAGGGATGGGGACTCGACCACCTCCCTGGGCAGCCCATTCCAGAGCCTGACAGCCCTCTCGGTGAAGAAGTTTTTCCTAATGTCCAACCTAAACCTGCCTGGGCGCAGCTTCAAACCATTCCCCCTCGTCCCATCGCCCGTTACCAGGGAGCAGAGCCCGACCCCCCCGGCTCCCCCCTCCTCTCAGGCAGTTGTAGGGAGCAATGAGGGCTCCCCTCAGCCTCCTCTGCTCCAGGGACCTTGGGAGCTCACCCTGCTCAAGCAGGCTCTCCTAGAGCATGTTACACAGGACTGCATCCAGGCGGGGGTTGAAGATCTCCAGAGAAGGAGACTCCACAGCCCCCCTGGGCAGCCTGGGCCAGGGCTCAGGCACCCTCCAAGTCAAGAAGTTCTTCCTCTCATTCAACTGGAACCTCTTATGTCTCAGTTTGTGCCCATTGCCCCTTGTCCTGGCGCTGGGCACCACTGGGAAGAGTCTGGCTCCATCCTCGTGACCCCCACCCTTGAGATATTTGTACATGTTGATGAGGTCTTTTCTCCAGGCTGAACAAGCCCAGCTCCCTCAGCCTTTCCTCCTAGGGGAGATGCTCCAGTCCCCCCATCTTCCTTGTTGCTCTCCTCTGGACTCTCTCCAGGAGTTCCTCATCTTTCTTGAACTGGGGAGCCCAGAGCTGGCCCCAGTGCTCCAGGTGGGGTCTCCCCAGGGCAGAGCAGAGGGGGAGGAGAACCTCCCTCGCCCTGCTGGCCACGTTCCTCTGAATGCCCCCCAGGGTGCCATTGGCCTTCTTGGCACCAAGGGCACCCTGCTGGCTCATGGCCACCTTGTCCCCCACCAGGACACCCAGGTCCCTCTCGGCAGAGCTGCTTCCCAGCAGGTCAGCCCCCAGCCTGGACTGGTGCACGGGGTTCAACCTCCCCAGGTGCAGCACTCGGCACTTGCCCTTGTTGACCTTCATCAGGTTCCTCTCCGCCCAACTCTCCAGCCTGTCCAGGTCCTGCTGAATGGCATCACAGCCTTCCCATGGATCAGCCACTCCTCCCAGTTTGGTGTCATCAGTGAACTTGCTGATGGTGCACTCTGTCCCCTCATCCAGGTCATTGATGAACAAGTTGAACAAGACCGGGCTGAGTACTGAGCCCTGGGGAACTCCACTCGCTACCGGCCTCCAGCTGGACTCTGCCCCGCCGATCAGAACCCTCTGAGCCCTGTCCTTCAGCCAGTTCCCCATCCACCTCACTGTCCACTCATCCAACCCACACTTCCTGAGCTTCCCTATGAGGATGTTATGGGAGACAGTGTCCAAAGCCTTGCTGAAGTCAAGGTAGACAACATCCACCGCTCTCCCCTCATCTACCCAGCCGGTCATGCCATCATAGAAGGCTATCAGATTGGTCAGGCATGATGGTCAGGATGCTGATGTGAGCCTGAATTTGGGCCCCCCTGCTGCTCCCCATCTGTTCTGGGTTGCATTCGATTAGGATCAACCCCCCCATAACATGGCCGGAGAGGAGCGGGGAGCTGCGGGCTGTGCTGCTGCCTGGTTATTGGGGGGTTCAGCACCGAATAATGGGGTTAGCAGCCTGAAAAGAGGGGGAAAACGAGCAATGCTGACCGTCAGGAGGGGTCTGCCGGTGGAAAGGACTGAAAAATACCCCGCTCTTAAAAAAAAAAACAAAAGAAAAAACCTCTTCATTCTGAATAAATTGCAAACTTGAAGGAGCCCACATGGTCCCATCGGCCCCTCGGTTTCAGGCAAGCTCTCCGCGAGCGCCGCATTCGGGTGCGATGCGGCGAGGCGGATGGGCGAGTGCAGGGAACACCTTATTTGCCCCCAGTTCCCCTTTGAGGGCATTCAATCCCCCCATTTCCTACCTCATCTCCAATAAGGAATTCATCCTCGATGGTAAAAGCGGTCGGATCCGTGGGACTGAGCCACCACACGGGTCGGAAGATGGGGTACCCCAAACTAAGCCATTCCTCGCTGTATTTTATGAGGAGCGGCACAACGAAGTCCCGGTGCCTCTGGATGCATTGCCGGGTAAGATTCAGGACCTGCGGGGGGGGGGGAAGAAAAAGAATCTCATGACAAGTCCTTCGTCCAATAAACAGCAAAGCAAGCAGGAAAAAAGGAAAAAAAAAAAAACAAAACCAAACACCCTTGGGAAGCGAGATTATGGAATTGCAGAGTCCTGATCAAGTTATGACAGCTCACAGGGTGCAGAGGGGGTCGACAAACAGAATCCCAGACTGGCAAGGGTTGGAAGGGACCTCGGGAGATCACCCAGTCCAACCCCCCTGCTCAAGCAGGTTCTCCTAGAGCATGTTACACAGGACTGCATCCAGGCAGGGGTTGAAGATCTCCAGAGAAGGAGACTCCACAGCCCCCCTGGGCAGCCTGGGCCAGGGCTCGGGCACCCTCCAAGTCAACAAGTTCTTCCTCATGTTCAACTGGAACCTCTTCTGCTTCAGGTTGTGCCCATGGCCCCTTGTCCTGGCGCTGGGCACCACTGGGAAGAGTCTGGCTCCATCCTCGTGACCCCCACCCCTGAGATATTTGTAGGTGTTGATGAGGTCCCCTCTCAGCCTTCTCTTCTCCAGGCTGAACAAGCCCAGCTCCCTCAGCCTTTCCTCGTAGGGGAGATGCTCCAGTCCCCCCATCATCCTTGTTGCCCTCCTCTGGACTCTCTCCAGGAGTTCCTCATCTTTCTTGAACTGGGGAGCCCAGAACTGGCCCCAGTGCTCCAGGTGGGGTCTCCCCAGGGCAGAGCAGAGGGGGAGGAGAACCTCCCTCGCCCTGCTGGCGGATTTATTCCCACTTAGATGTGAAAGCTGGGGACAGCGGCTGGCGGGCAGCATCCGCTGGGGTGCTGATGGCTTTAACCAAAACAAGGAACTCTTTTGCTGCCGGCAGAGACCTAAGGACATTTCTCCTGCGCCCCCAATTCTAAGAGTCGCTCTCCCCTTTTCTTGCCCCTGGGAAAATGGCCCCAACTCTTTGAAGAGATCGTGAATGCGAAGGTGCCGGCGGCGCTCGACTGCAGGCGTTAACTGCGGGAGCAAACCCTCATGAAGCAACTCCAGCCGCCGAAGGGCAGGACACGGGCATGGGACGGCTGCTGTCGCCCCCCCAGGCATTGTGGATACCGGCCCCGGGGGTCACGCAGCGCCGGGAAAGATAAAGCCGCAAAACCTCACGTTAATCCCGCCGCAAAAATACTGCTGTGGTCTGGCTGCTGGGGCAGAGCGTGGGATCCTGCGGGCAGCAAGAACAGGACGGCGATTTTTAGCCTCCGCTTTCCCCAGTAGGGTCCTCAATGGCTTTTGGGGGTGTTTGGCACATCAGGGCCAGCGTGCCCTCCTCCGCGGGGGCCCGGGGGTACGTACCCAGGCATCGCAGCAGAGCCAGGGCGGCGTGCCGAAGGCCATCACTGGGAGAAACGTCACGATCTGCAGCCACCGCACGTACAGCTCCGGGTCCCCGGGGGTGTCACCGGCCAGGCTCCCTCCTGCCGGGGACAAGGAGCTGAGCGAGGCTGCTCAGGGACATCTCATCCCAGGATGAGCCCCAGCCCTCCTGCTCTCTGCGCAGGCAGGACTGGTTACCCCATCCCAAAGGAGCCAAATTCTCTCCCTCCCACCCCCTTTTCTTCCTTGAGCACCATCAGACATCCATCTCCGGCCATTTTAGGACCAGGCATGCTAGGGATGAGGTCTCAGGAGTTTCTAAATTTTAGCAGAGCGTTATAAAAAGGGATTTCTCTCTCCTGCAAAGAAAAGCATTGGGAAAATGCTGGACTTCCCAAAATGCTCAAAGACAAAGCATCACGGGGAAAAAAAACCTCCTGTAATTTGGATCCCTTTGAATTCACGGTGAAGAGTGGTGGAGCAGCAGAGCGTTGCTAACTAATTCATCAGCAACACGTAGCGGGAAGGGATTCCAGCTCCCCTCTGGAACACCAGAGAGGGGCTCGGGAAGGGCAGGATGGGACGGGAGGAAGAAAGGGAAGCGAAGCCCTCGGGGCTGGGACGTCCCTAGGAGCCACCGCTCCGGAAATCTGGCACAGCGTCCCCTAGAAACGGCACAACACACCCCAACGCCGAGGGCTCACCCAAACCACCCTCCAAGCCCCCTTTCCCACCCCGAAGGGTGCCACGACCCGATGGGCCCCAGCAGCAAATGCCCCATGGCGCAACCAGCCCCCCCGTGCGGCGGGATCTGCTCTCGTCCAGCTCGGCTAAAATAAGCCAAGGGGTTCACCATCTCTTCGGGGAGGGAACTGGTGTGCTGAGATTGCCTAAGCCTGGTTTTCTAAGGAAAACTGGCTAAAAATAGAGGCCAAATTGGAAAAATAAAAGCACAAACTTGGAGCGGGGCTGCTGGTGTTTTCGGAACATCCATTTCCCAGCCAGGAGCCTGGCCCTGCGGTTCCCTGGCCGGGGGGTCCCTCCTTGCTCGGGGCTTTAATGCAGAAGCTCCATGAAGGGCGTCCCCAGAGACCTGGCTGCTTCTGGGGCTGCCTATTCAAATTTACAACTTTTTTTTTTTTTTTTTAATTCCTTGGTCGATTCCCTAGTAACGCTCAGCCCAATCAAATCAGCACGGCAGAAAATTGGGTACTGGGAACAAAGCGCCCCAAGCCCTCATATAGCACCCCCAAGCCCCCTTCCCACGCTCCTCTCGCCCAAGCAACTGCTGCAGAGATCTCTCTGGAAAAGCCGGGGAAAAAAACAGAAAGAAAAAGTCATTACCGACTGTATCAGGGATGAAGAAGTTGTAGCCCAAGAGGCTGTAGTGCAGCACGGAGGGAATCACCCCCTTCAGCCCCGCGTGGCTCCAGTCCGAGCGCAGCGGGCTCATCTGGACGAAGAGCGGGAGGTGGCTGGATCTGGGGGAAAGCAAGCACAAATCCAGAGTTTTCAGAGGGATCGCAAGAGCCAAAGCTCTCCCATGCCCACCCGGCTTGGCAGCCCCTGTGGTCAGATATGGCTTTCCCCAACCACTTGGCATCTCCGTCGGGGGGAAATCAGTGCTCCCCACTGCTGCTCCCGCCCTCTGCGCCTGCCCTGCCGAGTTTGGCAACGCCAATCCTCCTCCTCCCCAAATCCCCTACTCATAGAATCACCTTGGTTGGAAAAGCCCTTTAAGATCATCAAGTCCAACCTTTAACCTCACCCTGCCATCCCACCACTAAACCCTGTCCCTCAGCACCTCATCTGCCCTTCTTTTAAATCCCCCCAGGGATGGGGACTCGACCACCTCCCTGGGCAGCCCATTCCAGAGCCTGACAACCCTCTCGGTGAAGAAGTTTTTCCTAATGTCCAACCTAACCCTGCCCTGGCGCAGCTTCAAACCATACTCAAAGCTTTCCTCCTCCTGGCTTGATCTCCTGAGAACCACAATTTGGTGGCCCGCCTTGATGGTGGCGCAGCCACGCTCTGGGTCGTAGCCATCTTCTTGCTACTTCTCCTATGGCGACCCCGACCCCGGAGGGGGAAATGTTCCCAGAAACCATACCCATCATTCCTGACAGCCGTTTTATCTGTCTCCCACAGGAAAACATTGTTTTCCACATGTTCTTTTAAATGTCTTTTTCCAGTAGCATTTCTATGCCTTGGGTTTCTTGGGGTGAGGGACCACGACATCCAGCAGCCCAGTGCGGGAAACAGCGACCGGTGGCCAAAAAGGGTCAAACCTGGACCTTCAGGATGAGCTTTGGCTTGAAAAAAATGGTCTGGAGCTCCCCTAACAGGGGGGGGTTGGTCTGAGTCTGCTTGCTCCTAGGGTTTAGTTTCCTCCTTGACCTCCCCGCCACGTGCTGACTCCCAAGGACACTTTTTCATCTCGGGAGGTGCTAAGGCTGCTGCAACGGTTTCTGAAACGCTTCTGGTATGGAAAGTGCCCACCAGGAAAGGTCTGATCCTGGCCAGACTGAAGAACGGTTAGAAAAAACGCTGTTCCCCCCACCCTGGTGGTGCAGATGGCCGAGGGCGAGCCCATCGCCACCTCTGCATGGGAGACTTGCGCTTCTTCTTCTTCCAAAATTAACTTTTTTTGCAGTTGCCTTCTCATGCCGGCTACGCCTCAGCCGCAACGTGCAGTAAGCCATTCTGCAAAGAGCCTGACTACGCCTTTGCGTCTGCCGGGTATAAAATCAACGGGAGAAAAGAGAAGTGATTGCTCTCAGTGCCTTCAACCAAAGGGGCTCGAGGCTCGTTAGAGCTGCTAATTAATAAATTAACCCTGTCGTGGGCTATGCAAGCGCGAGACCTTAGGACACCGCATTCGTTTGGCACTACAGGCAACTGCCAACACCGGGATCCGGCCAAGGCTCCGGGGTTCACCCTCTCCCCCCAGCAGAGGAGGCAGCGACCGGATGCTTCCATGGCCATAAAAGCCAAGATGTGTTTTTATCGCATCTGGCATTAACGCATTTAAGCATTTTTGATGCTCTGAGACATTAAAAAAATAATTACCATGCTCCAAAAGAGAGAGGAAGAGGAGATATGAGAGCAAATCCCCGCCGTGTATTGCCCTAGACCCCCTCGGCGCTGCTTCCC
>JADKXX010028562.1:0-13967 GCA_017310255.1 Butorides virescens
CAGGGGCTGGAAGGGGCTGCCCAGGGAAGGGGTCGAGTCCCCACCCCTGGGGGGATTTAACAGCCAGGCAGAGGTGGTGCTGAGGGCCAGGGTTTGGGGGTGGGATGGCAGGGGTAGGGGAACGGCTGGGCTAGGGGAGCTTAAGGGTCTTTTCCAACCCAAACGGTTCTGGGATTCTATTCTATGAAATATGGCGATCTCTCGCTGACTGCAATACAGAACTTATTTATTTAGAGGGAGGTCGCGCCCTGGAACAAGTTGCCCGGAGGGGCTCTGGAGGCTCCGTCCTTCGAGCTCATCAGCGCCTGATGGGATGCGGCCCTGGGCAGCCTGCTCTGCCTGCCCCTGCTTCAAGCGCCAAAGAGACCCAGCTCCAAAGCCTTCATTCGTCCCTGCAGAGAAACTGGCCCTTATTAGAAAGCGGTGAGCAATCTTGAGATGGCTCAGGCAGGTCCATGAATAAGACTTTGCAAGGAGTCCAAGGTCAGGATCTGCCTGGAGATTCAGAGACATGAGGAAAATTACCTGAAGGTGGGTGCGTGTGACATGTGGAGGCACATCAGCTCCCTTGATCATCAGCTCCCTCAGCCTTTCCTGCTACAAGAGATGCTACAGACTCCTCAGCATCCCCATGATCCTGTCTTTGATTCTCTCCAGTATGTCCACATCTCTCTTGTAGTGGGGAGCCCAGCCCTTGCCAAAGGGGGCTCTTTCTTGCCCCAGCACCGGGGCCTGCGTCTTCTGGGCGTGGTCCCCAAAAGCTCTGTGGTGTCACCAGAGAGTCACTGTCACCCCCATGACATCCCTCCTTATGAGGCGTGGGGCAGCCCTGCAGGGCCTCAGTGCTGTCCTCGCGTGTGGGGTACAGACGTCTGCTGGTGGGGGGACGAAGGACCCCCATCCCGCAGGCTCCCTGACGAGGACACAGAGAGCATTTGCCGGACGGGGACGCTGGCAGAGCCTGGGCCACCGGTCCCGACCTGCCGCACCCCCACTTTTGGGCTGCTCTTTTCGAGAGGCCAGGAACCGCTCTCCTGCCTTCCCGATTCCTGCCTGCCCGTGTCGCAGAGGGCAGTCGCCGCCCTGCCCGGAGAGCGGGAGCACACAGAGGCGCCCCTGCTCTCACCCGTCTGCCCCAGGACGGTCCCTGCCCGGCGTGGCAGCACAAGCACAGCCCCGAGGCAGAGCAGGCACCTCTTTGGCGCTTGGCTTCCTCAGCTTTGCTGCTTCCTGCAGGCTGCGTCTCCAGGCCAGGTCGGGACCTTGGCAGCTCTTTCGCTTGCCGCACGAGATGGCGTCGGAGGAGGACGTGGCACAACAGGGCGCCTCTTCCCCTGCGGCCAGCACCAGCCAGGTGCCCCAGGCTGCGCCGCTGGATGACTCCGGGGACCCAGGCTGCTCCATCTGCCTGGAGGCCATCAGCAACGAAGCCTGCGTGAGCGGCTGCAGGCACTGTTTCTGCGTTCGCTGTGTTCAGGAGTGGTCCCAGAGACGAGCCAGGTGCCCAAGCTGCGGGCGGTCTGTCCAACACGCCTTCCCCCAGATGGGAGCGCACGGGCAGGAGGCGCATGACGTCAGGCACCGCCACCCCAGAGGGAGATCTCAACGCCACGCTGCAGAAAGCGGACGGCGGCAACGTTCACAGCACCAGCGCCGCAGCTCTTCCCAAAGAGACCCTGGTGGTGGCCACGCCAGGGCCCCGGAGAGGGGACGAAGCCGGTCCCCAGGGGGGCACCACCATGGCCGCAGACGGCCTCTGCACACCCAGGTCTGTGACTCCTCCAGAAGCAGGAGGCGGCGGCGGAGCCGGCCTCGGGACGCTGCTCGCGACGAGGGCCCAGCTCCAAGGCGCCAGTGGGACCTCCCGGCCTCCTCGGGGAGCAGCCAGCGCCGCAGGCGGGGAGGCCGGGATTTCTCCAGGGACCGGCACGCGACAAGGAGCCGATCCCGCCGCAGGTCGCGCAGCACCAGGAGCCGAGGTCGATGGGAGCACTCCGGGGCCCAGCACTCCGTGCACTCCTCTGCACGGCCCAGGCGGTGGAGGAGCAGGGATCCTGATGAGGGCCCAGCTCCAAGGCACCAGCGGGACCTCCCGGTCTCCTCCAGGAGAAATGAGAGCCGCAGGCGGGGAGGCCGGGATGGGACAAGGAGCCGGTCCCGCCACAGGACCCGCAGCGGCAGGAGGCGAGCATAGCAAGATCAGCAGAGGAGGAGGGATGGGGACGAGGAGCAGCTTGTTCCGGGGCGCGACCTCCCTCTAAATAAATAAGTTCTGTATTGCAGTCAGCGAGAGATTCCTGTATTTCAGTTTGTGCCTTTCGATGGGTCTCTGGAGCCTCCACGGCTGTTTTGAAATGGCCTAGTCCCCCGGGCCTGGGCCTGCGCCTTGGTTGCCCCCATCATGGCCCATCCTCTTCCTCCGGGCGCTCCCCGTTGGCCCCATCGTGTGCCTCTGCGGACCAGGCACGGAGCTGAGGGGCTCCCCACAGCCCCACCGCCGCTCTTCCCCTCTCGGTTCCCTCGGCTCTGTTACCGATTTCTTCCTGGTGTTCTGCCTTGCCGCCAGTTATTTTCAGGGAAACATTGCTGGGAGCAGCCGGTACCCCTTCAACCTCCCTCTTTTGGCAGAGCCAACGCTCGGTACAGCAGCAGTTTCCACAAAACTCCACGGTGCTGGCTGGTGCCGTTCATCGCCGGGGGCTGGATGTGCCCCAGCCTGGCAGCTCCACCTGCAGCATCCACCTGGTAGAAGCCGATACGCGTTGATCTCCCGGGCTGGGAAAGCCACTCTCTGGGCAAGGCAGCATCTTTGCACCAGGGAAATGCTGGATGTGCCCCCCCCAATACATGCATACAAACATGGAATCATAGAATCGCTTTGGTTGGAAAAGCCCTTTAAGATCATCGAGTCCAACCGTTAACCCAACCCTGCCATCCCACCACTAAACCCTGGCCCTCAGCACCTCATCCATCCTTCTTTTAAATCCCTCCAGGGATGGGGACTCGACCACCTCCCTGGGCAGCCCATTCCAGAGCCTGACAACCCTTTCGGTGAAGAATTTTTTCCTAATGTCTAGCCTAGACCTGCCCATCTCACTGGGAAAACCCTGGAAGGACGTAGGTCACCGTTCTGCATGGATGGATATTTGTACCAAAGCTGTATTTCCCCTATTTTAGAATAACAGCAAATGATAAGAGATTCAAACCGTCTCTGTTGAAAAAAAAATCTTGGAAAAGTGCAAACAAGCTGAAATGGTCTCACGGAAGAGCGAGCACTTTTGGCCAGTGCTGCTCTGAAGGAGGTCAACTGTCCAAAAGCTGCGTCTGTCTGTGAATTTAGGAGGTTTTTATAAAAACCGGCACCTCTGCAAGGCCAGCGGAATAATTCCTGAGGATGGTGCCTCCGTCAAACACGCGGGCGGTGTTGGTGTCCATCCACAGGTGCCCTTCTCCAGGCAGGTAGATATCTCGCCACGTTCGCCCTTTTTCTGTGACTGGGGCAACCAGGACCTGCAGTGAAAAAAAATAAAGAAAAAAAAAAAAAAGGAATTTAGCACATGGAGGATTAGTCAGGACGTACCGCTGTGCCAAGCAAACCACGAGGCTGAAGGGCCAAGCAAGTAGCACCAGGGAAGATCAAGAAGCCTGGATCATGGCTGCAAAGGGGGGTATCCATGCATCCCAGGCTGCTCTCCAGGCAACTTCACCCTCCCTTCCCACCTTTCCTCTCCTGCATTTAGGAGAAAGATTTGTGTTTCAGCCTCTCTCAGACTAATTTAGTGCTGCAGGTCACATAAACCCTAGGAAAAGTGCATGTTCAAAATACACAACGTGATCTATACAAACTCAAGCAACTTATTCACGTTTATCCTTCTACAGGCTCCTTTGGAGATTCAAGGGATTCAGCTGCCCAGCGCCCTCATCAAGTGTTCGTGACAAAATCTCAGCTGGTGGCCTTGGCATACAGGTAATTGCATTAAAAAAAAAAAAATCAAACTTGCTCTTGGTTCACAAACCAGCGAGTCCCATTCGGACACGAGATGTAAGAAGCGTGCCCGGCTCACCCCCCGCAGTGACTCAGCCAAGGTAATCCAGCCCCCAAAGAACTTCAGAGTTTTTTGTTTTTTTTTTTTTACTCCTCCTTGCTTTATGGGAAAAGCAGTTTCCAACATCCTGAGAGTATTTATTCCCGATAAGTTATTGCACTTCAGAAACTGAAAGAAGTCTCCGGGGCCCTAAATAAGAGTTTTGCAAGAAAAGCAAAGCTTTTCAGAAAAAGGAACAAGCCCAAAGCCCGCAAAACCAGCTGCTTCGGCTTTGATTTAAATCCTCTTGAGCACTGGGGCTTCGATTTGTATTTGTGCAGAACCAGGTTCACATGACAATGACGAAGGAGGGGATGGTAGGAAACAGATTAAAACCTTAGAAAGGCCATTAAAGGAGGAAAAAAACCAGCTAAACAGAGAAAACTGGATATGAAATTAGGGATCAGTCCCCCAAACTCCACCTTTGGAGGGCCTGGTCAAGAGCAAGTGCTGGGACTCATCCCTGCACCCCTTAGCGGTGCTCCGTGAGCTGTTGGGCAGCATCGGCCCAGGGGTCTCCCATCGGCGTGGTGTTTGGCACGCTGTGGGGGACACTTTCGGACCCTCCTGGCCTTTAGAAACAGATCTGTCAGCAAGACCTTGCGTCCCTGCCTCTTGCAGCATCCCCTTTCACCGGGCAAATGGCACCGAGGAGCAGCGATGCTGCTGCCCACCCCCAAACCAGCACACGACCGTATTTTTTTTTTTTTTTTTTTTTTTTTTTTTGGCCAAATCGGTGCGACTTGTCTCTTTGCTGTTATATTTCAACACGCTTTGCTGGAGGAACTCCAATTCCCTTTCCCAGTAGTGGGAGCTGGGATATGGCTGTGCAGCGTTGCATCCCATTTCGTGACCTCTAGTCGAGGATCAAACCCACCCCGACCTCCACAGTCCCTCACCGCAGCGCCCCAAAACCGCTCGCACAAACCCAAAGGGCTTTTGTTTCCCTTTAGAGTATTTGTTTCCCTTTGGAGTCACCAAAAATCGGACCTAAAACCCACTTTTTGAGCGCTCTGGCCAGTCTGACGGATACATCGGCGGCCTGGATCGGGCTGAACGCGCGCTGCCGAGAGCTCCGCGGTAATGAGGTCTGGAAGCAATGAGCGTACAAATTGCAGCCTGAAAATCAGGTTTCAAAGCAGGGCTAGCCCTCCCAGCCCAGACTTACCCCCCCAAAAAGCCTGGGGCGCCACTCGGGAGTGGAAAGGCTTCAGCAATAGCACAGGGCCATGTTCACCAGCACCTTGCAGCCGCTGTGGGACGATGCTCAAAAGCTTTATCCCAGCATAGAATCATAGAATATTTTGGGTTGGAAGGGACCACTAGAGGTCATCGAGTCCAATCCCCCTGCAGGAGCAGGGACACCTTGAACCACATCAGGCTGCTCAGAGCCCCATCCAACCTGGCCTGGAATGGTCCCAGGGATGGGGCCTCCACCACCTCTCTGGGCAACCTGTTCCAGTGTTTTACCACCCTCATTGGAAAGAATTTCTTCCTTAGATCTAGTCTAAACCTACCCTGACTTAATTTAAAACCATTACCCCTTGTCCTGTCACAGCTGGCCCTACTAAAAAGATTTTCCCTGTCTTTCCTATAGGCCCCCTTTAGGTATTGAAAGGCCGTAACCAGGTCTCCCCGCAGCCTCCTCTTCTCCAGGCTGAACACCCCCAACTCTCCCAGCCTGGCCTCAGAGCAGAGGGGCTCCAGCCCCCGGATCATTTTAGTAGCCCCTCGGATCATTTTAGTAGCCCTCCTCTGGCCCCGCTCCAACAGGTCCATGTCCTCCTTGTGCTGAGGGCTCCAGAGCTGGACGCAGGGCTCCGGGGGGGGTCTCCCCAGAGCAGAGCAGAGGGGCACAATCCCCTCCCTCCACGCTGGCCACGCTTCTCCTGATGCAGCCCAGGGCAGGGTTGGCTTCTGGGCTGCCAGCACCCATGGCCGGCTCATGGCCAGCTTTTCATCCCCCAGCACCCCCAAGTCCCTCTGGGCAGGGCTGCTCACCCCAACACTTACTCTTGCTTTGGTCCATACTGGGACAGAACCACCCTGTGTATTTTTCCAGGAATTTATTATTAAGGATGCTCCAAGCTGCACCAAAGCCATTTTTGGAGGGCATTTCTATTCTTCCAACTTCCAAAAAACCAGCTTGGAAGTCAAAACATCCCCCCCCTGTCTGGGCTCTCCCCGCACAGGCTCGGGTTCTTGCGGGGAGGAATAAAAACCAAAGTCAGACAAGCTGCTTGCCAAGCCTCACATCGTGCTTTATCAGAAATACTTGGCCCTGACACACTTATGGAGCAGACATCTCATTTTACTGTCTTTGAGGAGCTTTCAGCCAAGCCAGAACCTTGTGTCCTCTGGGAGAAAAGCCTGAAGCTGCTCCCACCTTTTTTGCGGTGTTTACTGGGAATCTCCCCTCCCTAACGCAGAGCCCATTCCTGCCTCGGCCGATCCAATTGCATCAGGGATTGTATTCCGTTCAAGTGATCCTGGGGAAAAAAGCCAAGTTTTTGCTTGCTCCCAGTTATAACCAGTTACCACCACAACTGTCCCAGCGTGTGCTCCGCAACGTTAAAAACCTCCTACCCGACAATCCAAGCGCTCTGCTTTCTAGCAGCCTTCTGCAGGGCTTCCTTAAAAAAAAAAAAAAAAACACCACCAAAAAAACCCAAACCGCCCCATCTATGAATCAAAACTGCAGAATTTGTGGTGAGAAACTCATCAAGGCATTGCAATACCTCCAGGA
This sequence comes from Butorides virescens, assembly GCA_017310255.1. Classification (NCBI taxonomy): domain Eukaryota; kingdom Metazoa; phylum Chordata; class Aves; order Pelecaniformes; family Ardeidae; genus Butorides; species Butorides virescens. The sequence goes on from JADKXX010028562.1 coordinate 6,832, forward strand.
GGTCGCAAGCAGAGCCTGGAAACAAAACTCTTGCAGCACAAGATGCTTTTTGATCGAAACAAGAAACAAACTCCTGCTGGGATACATTTTAGGGAGATGATGTCCTCATCGTTAGCAGCATCCCCATGTAAAGATGGCCCAAATCACTGCCAAATGAGTGCAGCAGTACAGACAGGGGATTAATGAAGGAAAAAAAAACAAACCCTGTAGGAACTGCCAGAATCTTGAGCTGCTGGGATCCTGCACCCAGGCAAAGCAGGGGGGATGGAGATACAGCGATGGCACCGCACAAAAGAAAAACTCTCCTTATAAAACCGGCGGGGGGGTAGGGGGTGTGAGGTACAATTTTCTCTTAGAAAGGTCTTTTTCAGAAGGCCTGAATGGCCTTTCCAAGGCCTTTGGGATTCGAAGCAGCCATAAATCATTGAATCATAGAATCGTTGAGGTTGGAAAAGACCTTTAGGATCGAGTCCAACCGTTAACCTACCCCTGCCATCCCACCACTAAACCATGTCCCTCAGCACCTCATCTGCCCTTCTTTTAAGTCCCTCCAGGGATGGGGACTCGACCACCTCCCTGGGCAGCCCATTCCAGAGCCTGACAACCCTTTCGGTGAAGAAGTTTTTCCTAATGTCCAACCTAAACCTGCCTGGGCGCAGCTTCAAACCATTCCCCCTCGTCCCATCGCCCGTTACCAGGGAGCAGAGCCCGACCCCCCCGGCTCCCCCCTCCTCTCAGGCAGTTGTAGGGAGCAATGAGGGCTCCCCTCAGCCTCCTCTGCTCCAGGGACCTTGGGAGCTCACCCTGCTCAAGCAGGTTCTCCTAGAGCATGTTACACAGGACTTCATCCAGGTGGGCTTTGAATATCTCCAGAGAAGGAGACTCCACAGCCCCCCTGGGAGGCCTGGGCCAGGGCTCAGGCACCCTCCAAGTCAAGAAGTTCTTCCTCTCATTCAACTGGAACCTCTTATGTCTCAGTTTGTGCCCATTGCCCCTTGTCCTGGCGCTGGGCACCACTGCAAAGAGTCTGGCTCCATCCTCGTGACCCCCACCCTTGAGATATTTGTAGGTGTTGATGAGGTCCCCTCTCAGTCTTCTCTTCTTCAGGCTGAACAAGCCCAGCTCCCTCAGCCTTTCCTCCTAGGGGAGATGCTCCAGTCCCCCCATCATCCTTGTTGCTCTCCTCTGGACTCTCCCCAGGAGTTCCTCATCTTTCTTGAACTGGGGAGCCCAGAGGTGGCCCCAGTGCTCCAGGTGGGGTCTCCCCAGGGCAGAGCAGAGGGGGAGGAGAACCTCCCTCGCCCTGCTGGCCACGCTCCTCTGAATGCCCCCCAGGATTCCATTGGCCTTCTTGGCAACAAGGGCACCCTGCTGGCTCATGGCCACCTTGTCATCCACCAGGACTCCCAGGTCCCTCTGGGCAGAGCTGCTTCCCAGCAGGTCAGCCCCCAGCCTGGACTGGTGCATGGGGTTCAACCTCCCCAGGTGCAGCACTCGACACTTGCCCTTGTTGAACTTCATCAGGTTCCTCTCCACCCAACTCTCCAGCCTGGCCAGGTCCCGCTGAATGGCAGCGCAGCCTTCCCATGGATCAGCCACTCCTCCCAGTTTGGTGTCATCAGTGAACTTGCTGAGGGTACGCTCTGTCCCCTCGTCCAGGTCATTGATGAACAAGTTGAACAGGACTGGGCCAAGTACTGAGCCCTGGGGAACCCCACCAGCTACCAGCCTCCAGCTGGACTCTGCCCGCTGATCAGACCCCTCTGAGCCCTGTCCTTCAGCCAGTTCCCCATCCACCTCACTGTCCACTCATCCAACCCACACTTCCTGAGCTTCCCTATGAGGATGTTATGGGAGACAGTGTCCAAAGCCTTGCTGAAGTCAAGGTAGAGAACATCCACCGCTCTCCCCTCATCTACCCAGCTGGTCATGCCATCATAGAAGGCTATCAAATTGGTCAGGCATGATGGTCAGGATGCTGATGTGAGCCTGAATTTGGGCCCCCCCGCTGCTCCCCATCTGTTCTGGGTTGCATTCGATTAGGATCAACCCCCCCATAACGTGGCCGGAGAGGAGGGGGGAGCCGCGGGCTGTGCTGCTGCCTGATTATTGGGGGGTTCAGCGCCGAATAATGGGGTTAGCAGCCTGAAAAGAGGGGGAAAACGAGCAATGCTGACCATCAGGAGGGGTCTGCCGGTGGAAAGGACTGAATAATACCCCACTCTTAAAAAAAAAACCAAAAGAAAAAACCTCTTCATTCTGAATAAATTGCAAACATGAAGGAGCCCACATGGTCCCATCGGCCCCTCGGTTTCAGGCAAGCTCTCCGCGAGCGCCGCATTCGGGTGGGATGCGGCGAGGCGGATGGGCGAGTGCAGGGAGCACCTTATTTGCCCCCAGTTCCCCTTTGAGGGCATTCAATCCCCCCATTTCCTACCTCATCTCCAATAAGGAATTCATCCTCGATGGTAAAAGCGGTCGGATCCGTGGGACTGAGCCACCACACCGGTCGGAAGATGGGGTACCCCAAACTAAGCCATTCCTCGCTGTATTTTATGAGGAGCGGCACAACGAAGTCCCGGTGCCTCTGGATGCATTGCCGGGTAAGATTCAGGACCTGCAGGGTGGGGGGGGAAGAAAAAGAATCTCATGACAAGTCCTTCGTCCAATAAACAGCAAAGAAAGCAGGAAAAAAGGAAAAAAAAAAAACCAAAACCAAACACCCTTGGGAAGCGAGATTACGGAATTGCAGAGTCCTGATCAAGTTATGACAGCTCACAGGGTGCAGACGGGGTCGACACACAGAATCCCAGAATGGCAAGGGTTGGAAGGGACCTCGGGAGATCACCCAGTCCCACCCCCCTGCTCAAGCAGGCTCTCCTAGAGCATGTTACACAGGACTGCATCCAGGCAGGGGTTGAAGATCTCCAGAGAAGGAGACTCCACAGCCCCCCTGGGCAGCCTGGGCCAGGGCTCAGGCACCCTCCAAGTCAACAAGTTCTTCCTCACGTTCAACTGGAACCTCTTCTGCTTCAGCTGGTGCCCATTGCCCCTTGTCCTGGCACTGGACACCACTGCAAAGAGCCTGGCTCCATCCTCGTGACCCCAACCCTTGAGATATTTGTAGGTGTTGATGAGGTCCCCTCTCAGCCTTCTCTTCTCCAGGCTGAACAAGCCCAGCTCCCTCGGCCTTTCCTCCTAGGGGAGATGCTCCAGTCCCCCCACCATCCTCGTTGCCCTCCTCTGGACTCTCTCCAGGAGTTCCTCATCTTTCTTGAACTGGGGAGCCCAGAACTGGCCCCAGTGCTCCAGGTGGGGTCTCCCCAGGGCAGAGCAGAGGGGGAGGAGAACCTCCCTCGCCCTGCTGGCGGATTTATTCCCACTTAGATGTGAAAGCTGGGGACAGCGGCTGGCGGGCAGCATCCGCTGGGGTGCTGATGGCTTTAACCAAAGCAAGGAACTCTTTCGCTGCCAGCTGAGACCTAGGGACATTTCCCCCGTGCCCCCAATTCTAAGAGTCACTCTCCCCTTTTCTTGCCCCTGGGAAAATGGCCCCAACTCTTTGAAGAGATCGTGAATGCGAAGGTGCCGGCGGCGCTCGACCGCAGGCGTTAACTGCGGGAGCAAACCCTCATGAAGCAACTCCAGCCGCCGAAGGGCAGGACATGGGTGTGGGACGGCTGCTGTCGCCCCCCCAGGCATTGCGGATTACGGCCCCGGGGGTCACGCAGCGCCGGGAAAGATAAAACCGCAAAACCTCGCGTTAATCCCGCCGCAAAAATACTGCTGTGGTCTGGCTGCTGGGGCGGAGCGTGGGATCCTGCGGGCAGCAAGAACAGGACGGCGATTTTTAGTCTCCGCTTTCCCCAGTAGGGTCCTCAATGGCTTTTGGGGGCGTTTGGCACATCAGGGCCAGCGTGCCCTCCTCCGCGGGGGCCCGGGGGTACATACCCAGGCATCGCAGCAGAGCCAGGGCGGCGTGCCGAAGGCCATCACCGGGAGAAACGTCACGATCTGCAGCCACCGCACGTACAGCTCCGGGTCCCCGGGGGTGTCACCGGCCAGGCTCCCTCCTGCCGGGGACAAGGAGCTGAGCGAGGCTGCTCGGGGACATCTCATCCCAGGATGAGCCCCAGCCCTCCTGCTCTCCGCACAGGCAGGACTGGTTACCCCATCCCAAAGGAGCCAAATTCTCTCCCCCCCCCCCCCTTTTCTTCCTTGAGCACCATCAGACATCCATCTCCGGCCATTTTAGGACCAGGCATGCTAGGGATGAGGTCTCAGGAGTTTCTAAATTTTAGCAGAGCGTTATAAAAAGGGATTTCTCTCTCCTGCAAAGAAAAGCATTGGGAAAATGCTGGACTTCCCAAAATGCTCAAAGACAAAGCATCACGGGGAAAAAAAAAAACCTCCTGTAATTTGGATCCCTTCGAATTCACGGTGAAGAGTGGTGGAGCAGCAGAGCATTGCTAACTAATTCATCAGCAACACGTAGCGGGAAGGGATTCCAGCTCCCCTCTGGAACACCAGAGAGGGGCTCGGGAAGGGCAGGATGGGACGGGAGGAAGAAAGGGAAGCGAAGCCCTCGGGGCTGGGACGTCCCTAGGAGCCACCGCTCCGGAAATCTGGCACAGCGTCCCCTAGAAACGGCACAACACACCCCAACGCCGAGGGCTCACCCAAACCACCCTCCAAGCCCCCTTTCCCACCCCGAAGGGTGCCACGACCCGATGGGCCCCAGCAGCAAATGCCCCATGGCGCAACCAGCCCCCCCGTGCGGCGGGATCTGCTCTCGTCCAGCTCGGCTAAAATAAGCCAAGGGGTTCACCATCTCTTCGGGGAGGGAACTGGTGTGCTGAGATTGCCTAAGCCTGGTTTTCTAAGGAAAACTGGCTAAAAATAGAGGCCAAATTGGAAAAATAAAAGCACAAACTTGGAGCGGGGCTGCTGGTGTTTTCGGAACATCCATTTCCCAGCCAGGAGCCTGGCCCTGCGGTTCCCTGGCTGGGGGGTCCCTCCTTGCTCGGGGCTTTAATGCAGAAGCTCCATGAAGGGCGTCCCCAGAGACCTGGCTGCTTCTGGGGCTGCCTATTCAAATTTACAACTTTTTTTTTTTTTTTTAATTCCTTGGTCAATTCCTTAGTAACACTCAGCCCAATCAAATCAGCACGGCAGAAAATTGGGTACTGGGAACAAAGCGCCCCAAGCCCTCATATAGCACCCCCAAGCCCCCTTCCCACGCTCCTCTCGCCCAAGCAACTGCTGCAGAGATCTCTCTGGAAAAGCCGGGGAAAAAAACAGAAAGAAAAAGTCATTACCAACTGTATCAGGGATGAAGAAGTTGTAGCCCAAGAGGCTGTAGTGCAGCACGGAGGGAATCACCCCCTTCAGCCCCGCGTGGCTCCAGTCCGAGCGCAGCGGGCTCATCTGGACGAAAAGCGGGAGGTGGCTGGATCTGGGGGAAAGCAAGCACAAATCCAGAGTTTTCAGAGGGATCGCAAGAGCCAAAGCTCTCCCATGCCCACCCGGCTTGGCAGCCCCTGTGGTCAGATATGGCTTTCCCCAACCACTTGGCATCTCCGTCGGGGGGAAATCAGTGCTCCCCACTGCTGCTCCCGCCCTCTGCGCCTGCCCTGCCGAGTCTGGCAACGCCAATCCTCCTCCTCCCCAAATCCCCTACTCATAGAATCACCTTGGTTGGAAAAGCCCTTTAAGATCATCAAGTCCAACCTTTAACCTACCCCTGCCATCCCACCACTAAACCCTGTCCCTCAGCACCTCATCTCTCCTTCTTTTAAATCCCCCCAGGGGTGGGGACTCGACCACCTCCCTGGGCAGCCCATTCCAGAGCCTGACAACCCTCTTGGTGAAGAAGTTTTTCCTAATGTCCAACCTAACCCTGCCCTGGCGCAGCTTCAAACCATACTCAAAGCTTTCCTCCTCCTAGCTTGATCTCCCGAGGACCACAATTTGGTGGCCCGCCTTGATGGTGGCGCAGCCACGCTTTGGGTCGTAGCCATCTTCTTGCTACTTCTCCTATGGCGACCCCGACCCCGGAGGGGGAAACGTTCCCACAAACCATACCCATCATTCCTGACAGACATTTTATCCGTCTCCCACAGGAAAACATTATTTTCCACATGTTCTTTTAAATGTCTTTTTCCAGTAGCATTTCTATGCCTTGGGTTTCTTGGGGCGGGGGGCCATGACATCCAGCAGCCCAGTGTGGGAAACAGTGACCGGTGGCCAAAAAGGGTCAAACCTGGACCTTCAGGATGAGCTTTGGCTTGAAAAAAAAAATGGTCTGGAGCTCCTCTAACCAAGGTGTGAGGGGGTGTTTGGTCTGAGTCTGCTTGCTCCTAGGGTTTGGTTTCCTCCTTGACCTCCCCGCCACGTGCTGACTCCCAGGGACACTTTTTCATCTCAGGAGGTGCTAAGGCTGCTGCAACGGTTTCTGAAACACTTCTGGTATGGAAAGTGCCCACCAGGAAAGGTCTGATCCTGGCCAGACTGAAGAACGGTTAGAAAAAACGCCGTTCCCCCCACCCTGGTGGTGCAGATGGCCGAGGGCGAGCCCATCGCCACCTCTGCATGGGAGACTTGTGCTTCTTCTTCCAAAATTAACTTTTTTTGCAGTTGCCTTCTCATGCCGGCTACGCCTTAGCCGCAACGTGCAGTAAGCCATTCTGCAAAGAGCCTGCCTACGCCTTTGCGTCTGCTGGGTATAAAATCAACGGGAGAAAAGAGAAGTGATTGCTCTCAGTGCCTTCAACCAAAGGGGCTCGAGGCTCGTTAGAGCTGCTAATTAATAAATTAACCCTGTCGTGGGCTATGCAAGCGCGAGACCTTAGGACACCACAGTCATTTGGCACTACAGGCAACTGCCAACACCGGGATCCGGCCAAGGCTCCGGGGTTCACCCTCTCCCCCCGGCAGAGGCGGCAGCGACCGGATGCTTCCATGGCCATAAAAGCCAAGATGTGTTTTTATCGCATCTGGCATTAACGCATTTAAGCATTTTTGATGCTCCGAGACATTAAAAAAATAATTACCATGCTCCAAAAGAGAGAGGAAGAGGAGATATGAGAGCAAATCCCCGCCGTGTATTGCCCTAGACCCCCTCGGCGCTGCTTCCC
>JADKXX010028592.1:0-28275 GCA_017310255.1 Butorides virescens
GACACCAGGATGATGCCGCTGTTGCCTTCCAGGTGCTCCATGAAGCTGTACTTGGTGGTCCAGACGGGCAGCTCCCGGCGCTGCCGGAGGAGCTCGTAGTAGCGGGAGGAGAAGGGCAGCCCGTCGTAGGGGTTCACCTCCAGGTCGCCGTCGCAGCCCAGGGCTGGGTCGTCGCCCTCCTCCTCCTCCTCCAGTGCGGAGTCAGGGCCGCTCTGCCGGGGTGGGGAGCCGGGGGCCCCGCGGCCGGCCATGGCGGGGACTCCAGCACCAGCGCTGCGAGGGCAGGCGGGAGGTGGAGCGGGACCGCGGCAGACCCGGGGCAGCCCGGCGCGGACCCACCCCTGCCCGCGGCCCTGGCAGCAGCCTGGCGCCCCCCACGGTGCCGGCCGGCGGGGCGGGGGGGCCGGCGGGGCGCGGGGACAGGCGGGAGGGCACGGGCAGAGCGGGGCAGGGGCTGGCAGGGGGGTGACACGGCCTGGGCACGGGACCGGGGGCAGGCAGGGGACCGGGCTGGGGTGCGGGCACCGGGGGGGGCAGGCAGGGGGATGGAAGGGGGCCGGGCCGGGCGGCGGGGAGGGCACGGCGGGGCCGAGCGGGGCGCAGGGGCCGGGCCGGGGCACAGGTGGTGCGGGACAGGGCGGACGCCTCGGAGGCGGGCGGGCAGCCCGGGGCCGGTCCCAGCAGGACGGACCCGAACGGCACGGGCTGGGCGGGGCGGGGGGGCACCGGGCCGGTCGGGGCAGCTGAGCACCAGGACGGGACGGGACCGGACCTCACCGGCCGGGCCGGGGCCACGTCCCCCGACTCAGCGCCCCCGAGCCGCGGCTCCCGTTCCGGTTCCGGTTCCGGCTCCGGTTCCGGCCCGGCCGCCGCTCACCTGCGCGCGCCGCCGCCACCTCGGGCCCTGCCTCGGGAGGCCGTCAGGTGACCGCGGCGCCGTCACGTGACCCTGCTCGCGGCCGCCAATCAGCGCCGCCGAGCGCCCCTGCCCGCCGGCGCGCGGCCCGTTGCTAGGCGCGGCCCTGCCTGCGTGGCGACGGCGCGCGCACGCGGCCTGCGCGCCCCGGCGGGGGAACGGGACCACGGTGCCCAGTGCCCGGCCCGCCCGAGGCGCCCCCGGCCTCCCCCGGCCCCCCCGCCCCGGGGTCCTGGTACCGAGCAGCCGCCCGGGCCTGACCCCGGACAGCGGGACCGCGCTCCCGGCGCCGGTGGCGGCCCGTGTCTGGGAGGGGACGGGGATCGGCAGTGCGGGCCTCGCCTCCCGGAGCCCCGCGGGCCGGCCCGCCCCGCCGCGGCTGCTCGGCGCCCTCCGCTGCGAGCCCCGGGTGCGCGGTCCCGTGCGGGGCGTGCCTGCAGCCCGAGCCCGCCGGCAGCCCGTGCCGGGCGTCCCGTCCCAGTACCGAGCGTCCCGTCCCGGTACCGAGCGTCCCATCCCAGGGCCGGGCGTCCCGTGCCCGGGACCCTGCGCCCGAACCGGAGCCCTCAGCTCCGCGGCGGTCCCGGCCTGCAGCCGGAGGGGGCCGGCAGGTGGAGCTGCCAGACCGGCAGACGGCCCGCGGCCGCTCCCTGCTGGCCCCGGAGCTTCGGCTTCGGCACCCGCCGGGGCAAGCGGGGTGCGGGCTGCCGGCGGGAAGCGAAGCTCCGAAGCCGGCTGCGGTTACCGACTGCCCCCGCAGCCCCGCGAGAGCCCCCGGCCCCGGCGTGCCCGTGCCACGCTGCGCCGTGGGGCACCGACCCAGCCCCGGCCGCCCGTGAGCCGCGGGCCCCGGCACGCTCAGGCCGGTGCTGGCGTGGCGATGGCGGAGCCTTTGCGGCCAAGGGACGGCGGCTGCCGCGGCTCCCGCCCTCGCGCCTCAGCCCTCCCGCGTCGCCCGTCCGTGCCGCAGGCTTCAGCGCTGGCGCTGTGCCCCGGCAAGTGCCCCCCGGCTGCGGCACGGTGCCCCGGTGCGCCTGGCGCCGGGCATTGCCACCCCAGCTGGGGGCCCAGCCGTGCCACTGCGCAGGAGCGGGTGCCCAGGCAGAGGAGTGGCGACCCCGGGTTGTCCCCTCCAGCCCTCTGGGCAGAGGCCACGGCCGCAGCCTCTGTGCTCGGGGGCCCTTCAGCCCCCCTGGCCGCCTCCTTGCTCCTGGGGTCCCCCATAGCCCAGCTCCCCTCGCCCAGCTCCAGCAGCTCACCCAAACCTGCTCCGGCTTCCTTTCCCCACCCCTCCATCAGCTCTTCCAGAGGCTGAAGGGTCTGTGGGGGCTGCCTGGAGCGGGCTTGGGGCCAGGGCCGTCTGCCATGGGGCCAGGAGTGACCCATGGATGGGGGAGCGGCACCCAGGGCGGGTGAGGGGGGTGGGGGCCTGCAAGGAGGACGCGGGTGCACGGGGAAGGAGCCTGACGCTGCCTCCAAAGGGCCGGCGGAGCAGTGCCTCAAGGTGCGAGAGCGGCGCCCTGCCTGCGGGCGCCCTGCCTGCGGGCGCCCTGCCTGCGGGAGCCCTGCCTGCGGGAGCCCTGCCTGTGGGAGCCAGTCTCGGGGGAGCAGGGGGTCCCAGGGCGGCGTGGCTGTGTGGCTCGGGGGGGCCTGGCCCGGCCAGGGCTCTGCTGGCCAGCGCCGGCTGAGGGCTGAGCAGGGCCAGGGGCCGGGCATCCAGCCCCCGTGGACCCGCAGGCGCCGGCCGGCCAGGGCTTGCAGGCGGCGGGAGGAAGGAAGTGGTTGATGCCGAACCGTTGCTGCGCTCACCGTCCTGGTGCCGCAGGGAGTGGCGGGCTGGGCACGGGCCCGCAGAGCCCCAGGCGTGGCCGTGCACCGCTACGGCATTCCTGCTGCCGAGCCTCCTGCTCCGAGGGACGGGCACGGGCCAGGGCTGGCCAGGGAGGCAGAGGCCTCGTCCCAGCGGCGCTGGTCCGGAGCGGCGTGGCTGGCCTGAGCCCACGGCTCCCCTGGGCTCTCCGTGCCGCGGGGCGGCCGGGGCTGCCCTCGCTCTGTGCCCCGGGCTCCAGCCCCGTGTCCCGCTGGCTGCCGGGCTCCGGCAGCGGCACTCAGCCATCAGGGCTCATGGTGCCGCAGCTTTGCCCGGGGCCGGCAGCCCCATCGCGCCCTGCGGGTGCCTGAGCCCGGGCCCTCGGGCGGGTGGCACGGCAGGGTCCCCGGGGCTCCGTCCCCACCACCCCTGCCCCGGTGCGTGGGGGGGTGCAGGGTGGTCGGGTGGGTCCCCGCAGCGCCCAGCTGCGCGTTGAGGAAGCGGAGGTTTGCACAAGCCGGTGAGGTACACGTGACCTGGGGAGCGCGGCAGGAGGAACCAGCAGCCGCCCCGCGCAGGGCCCCGGTCCCCACGGCACAGCCGGCCATGGCCCCGTGGCTGCCCACCAAGGAGGAGAAGTATGGCGTGGGTGAGTGTAGGCTGCGCGGGCGCCGGGCCCTGCTGGGCTCCCCGGCTCGCTGGAGGGCTGTGGGGCTGGCGGGATCGGGGACTTGCTGCCGGAGTGATGCCGGTGCCCCCCGTCGGTGGTGGCCCCGTGGCCGTGGGCTGTAGAGGGGTGGGCGACGGTGGGTGGGTGATGGCGTGGGGCTGTGGGGTCAGTGGGGTGAATGGCGCCGGCGGTGGCGGCGATGCTCAGCGGTGCGAGGTGGGGGCCAGGTCCCCAGTGGCAGCGCTGGGTGGGCCGGTGGGTGCAGGAATGAGCGGGGGGGTCCGTGGGGGGCGGCAGGGCTGGCGACAGGGTGGCCTGGGGGATGGGGGCTGAGCAGGGCGGGTGTCGGTGGGACCCCCACACCCAGGGGTGGAGCATGGCTGACGCTGGGTGGGATGGGGAGCCGTGGGGCAGGGCTGGGGCAGGGGGCTTGGCACGGGGTCTGGCCCTCCCCGCTGAGCTGGGGGCCTCGGCTCAGCCTGGCTGTCGAGGCGCAGAACCTTCCACCCAGGGGTGGTTAGCTCGTTAACGGGGATCGTTAGCTCACGTATGTCCTGTTCTCAGGGGGGTGCCGGGGGAGCCCAGAGCCACCCCTGTAATTTGCCCCCGGTCCCAGCTGGGGCTTTGCTCCCAACCTGCGTCGGCCCCAGCAAAGCCCTGGGCGGCTCCGTTCCCTGCACCACCCCCAGCTCGGGGGCCCTGTGACGACCCCAGCCCCACGCGAGCACACGCTCCCCGTGCCCCACACCAGCCCTCGCAGCCTTGCGCCTCTTCCCGTTTCGGGCTGGGGCCGTTTCCCGCACCCTCCCCTTGCACTGGCAGCAGCACTGGGAGCTGGGGCTGAGCCCCCGTGGGGTCCTGGGCAGCACAGGGAGCAAGGGCTGAGCCCCTGGGGGGGGGAGCAGGCATCAACCGTCCTGTGAGGGGCCCTGCCTGGCTGCAGGCTGGGGGGCACGGGAGGGGGCATGGGTGCAGTGAGCCTGGACGGGGCTGGGTGCTGGTCCGGGCTGGCTCAGGGTCCTCGTGTGGAGGGGCCGGTGGCAGGGGGGGGCCCGTGGGACCTCAGGGCTCCCGGTGCTGCAGGGTGCGCGGGGGCCAGCACGAGGGTCCCATGGAGCGGGACGGGTCTGGGGGTGACGCAGCGTGAGCAGGGCTGTCGGTGGGCGCAGGCACCCCAGCGGGGACCCCCGGGTGCAGGGGCGCCTGCCGGGGGCTGTCTGCCCCTCGGTCCTGGGGCCAAGCCGCGGCTGCTCCCCCAGGCAGAGCTGTCGCTACCCCAGGACCAGAAATAGCGGGGGGACGAACCGCAGCGGGGCTGCCGCAGGAAGCGCCTGGCCACCAGCGAGCTCCTGCGCTCCGGCCGCCTCGCTCCCCTCTGCGCCCCGCTGTCCCGCGCCCCTCGCCCCCCGTTCCTCCTCCCCCCAACCCCAGGCTGCGTGGGACATGGTGAGGCCGGCCGTGGGGCACGGAGCCCCGGGGGGGCTGTGCTGGTGGAGGGGGGACCCGGGTGGGGTGGGGGACCCCCGCGGGCTGACGGGTCCCCGTCCCCTCTCCCCGCAGCCGTGTGGAACTTCCCGCGCACCAGCGAGCATCACCTCGCGCTGCAGATCGGGGAGACGGTGCACATCCTGCAGGCCTCCGAGGGTAAGGGGGCTGTGCCCGCCTGCACCCTCACGCCGGGGCTCCGCGCCCCCCCGCTCCCGCCCCACTGCCGGTGGGCGCCCAGCCCTGCCCTGCCGCGGGGTGCCGGGTCCCCGAGCCCGGCTGATGGCACCCCCCTCCCTCCCCCCGCAGGCTGGTACCGCGGGTACTCGCTCAGGAACCGGGCTGCCCGGGTAGGTGAGGGGCTGCTGGGGCTGGGGCACGGCCAGCGGCTCGCCCCGTCCCTGCTGGGGGCACGCGCCAGGCGGGGGGTCTCTGCGGGACCCTCGGTGGCACGGGCGGCCGCGGCCGTGTCCCCCGGGGAGGGGGGTGTCCTGGCGGTGCTGACAGCTCCGGCTCCCCCAGGGCATCTTCCCGGCCTCGCTCATCCACCTGAAGGGCGCCGTGGTGGAGCGCAGGGGGTAGGTACCGGGCAGGGGTGCAGGCAATGGGCTCCCATCCGCCCCCCCTCCCCCGGCGTGGGGGCCCGTGCGGCGCCGCGGGGCTCCAGGGCTCCCTGCGCCTCTCCCCAGGGCAGAGGAGAGCGTGGTCCCCGCCGAGATGCCCATGGTGCAGGAGATCACCACCACGCTGCGGGAGTGGGCCACCATCTGGAAGCAGCTCTACGTGGTGAGGGCCGGGGGCGGGGGGCGCGGGGGGGGCGCGGGGCCAGCGGGGGCCGGGGGTGACCCCACGCCGCTGCCGCAGGCGGGGCAGACGGAGCGGTACCGGCAGGTGAAGCAGATGATGTGCGAGCTGATGGAGCGGCGCTCGCAGCTGCTCTCGGGGACGCTGCCCAAGGACGAGCTCCTGCAGCTCAAGAAGGAGGTGACGGGCAAGATCGACTACGGCAACAAGTGAGAGCGGGGCCGGGGGGGGGGGGGGGGGGCACAGGCTGCACGGTGCCAAAGGGCGCTCGGCCCCTCTGCTGCCGTGTCCCTGCCAGCCTGGCTGGCTGTCCCTGTGCCCCCATCATCCTGTCTGTCTGTCTGTATGTCCCTGGTGGCCTGGCTGGCCGTCCCTGTGCCACATCATCCTGTCTGTCTGTCCGTACGTCCCTGCCAGCCTGGCTGGCTGTCCCAGGGTGGCTGGGGACTGCAGGTGCCCTGGGGGTGTGCAAGCCACCTAGCCAAGGGCTACCGCCAGTGAGCCCTGGCTGGGGCGGGAGCGCATCCCTGGTGCTGCCCGGCCCTTGTCCCCTCGCCAGGGCTCTGCTGCTGGCCAGGACCCGTCGGGGTCTGTCCTGCCCCACGCCGCGCCTGCCCCCCAGACCCTGGGCCAGCCCCTGCCCGTGCGGGGTGCACAGACCCGCGTCCCCCCGGCCGGCTGGGTGCCGGGTCCCGCCTCACCCCGCCCCGGCCTCCGCAGGATCCTCTCGCTGGACCTGGTGGTGCGGGACGAGGACGAGAACATCCTGGACCCCGACAGGACCAGCGTCATCAGCCTCTTCCAGGCGCACAAGAAGGCTGCGCAGACCGTCATGCAGCGCATCCAGGAGGAGATGGTGAGAGCCAGCCCCCCCCGCGCACCCACCGCCATGGGGCTGAGCCGTGGGGCTGAGCCGTGGGGCTGAGCGGCCTCGTGCCCCCCAGAGCCCGCAGCAGAGCGCGCTGGGCTGCGGCGCCCGCCTGGCGGCTTCGCCTTCCCACAGCCTCTACCTCTGCGTGCGCAACTTCGTCTGCAACATCGGCGAGGAGGCGCAGCTCTTCATGGCGCTCTACGACCCCGGCGAGCAGCGCATGATCAGGTGGGGCCCCGGCGGCGTGGGACCGGCCCCGCTGCCCGACCCCTGCCGCCGGCCGGGAGGGGTGCCCGTCCCGCCGCCCCCTGCCCCGGTGCCATCCCCCCGCGCAGGGCAGCCCCTGCCCCTCCGTACCCCGTTGCCTGCCCCGAGCTGCCCAGCCTGGCTCCCCACGCAGCTCGGCACGAGCCGGTGCCTCTCGGCGGGGAAGGAGGCACGTCCTCTCCCGATGGGTTTTCTCCTCCGGAGCCAGAGGCTTTGTTGGCAGCGTGCAGGGGGTGCAGCCGCGTCCCGTGGGACAGCTCGCCCTGCCTGGGGCCACGCGTGCCCAACGTGCCGTGGCCCCTCGTGCATGGGCTGTGGCGCGCTGCCCTGCGCTGCTCTGCCCGCGGCGGGCAGGGGCCGGCTCAGCTCCCGCTGGATCCCGAGTGCCGCCGGGGCAGCGTGGCCCCATGCAAGGGACCGCAGGCTGGCGTGCCCGCAGCACCTACGCGCTGGCCACCCGCAGGCCGGGCTGGGCTGGCAACCTCCTGCTGCTGGGGACGGCCAGGCTGGGCCAGTGCAGGTGCTGCGACCGGAGCCACTGGTGGGACGAGGGGTCTGCGTGGTGGGAGCGGGCAGGGGCGGGCAGTGCCCTGCCCGTGGCCGAAGTGCTCCAGCCCACGCCGCGGGGTTTGCTCGGGGGCTGTTTGCTGGCAGCCTCTGCCCGGCCGGAGCCCCCGCAGCGTGGGGATGCGCTGAGCTCCAGCTCCGAGGTCCCGGTGCCCGCGCTCCTCACCCCCTCGCCTTCCCCTCGCAGCGAGAACTACGTGATCCGCTGGGCCAGCACCGGCGTCCCCCAGGACATCGAGCTGCTCAACAACCTCAAGGCCATCTTCACGGTGAGCACAGAGCCCCGGGGAGCCGCGCTGCTGCCTCTGCCCTCCCGCAGAGCTGCCTGCAGGGGTACCCCCCGCCCCGTGCAGCATTTCGGGTACGTCCCGCAGAGCTGCCTGCAGGGGTACCCCCACCCCGTGCAGCATTTCGGGTACATCCCGCAGAGCTGCCTGCAGGGGTGCCCCCCGCCCTGTGCAGCGTTTCGGGTGCATCCAGCACCATGCACGGGGGCCCCAAGGCTCTGCCACCGCCTGTGTCCCCCTCTGAGCAGCGGCATCCCCGCTCCTTCCCGCGGCTCTCGCTCCTCCCGTGCCCCCCCAGCCCCGCCGCTCCTGTGCAGGTCCCGGTCCCAGCACCAGGACATCGGCACCCTTAGGGCCCCCCGACCCCGCTCCGTCCCTGTCCCTCTGCTGTGGCCGGGCTCGGCGGTCCCTGCCCGCGGGTGGGGGGAGGCGCAGGCAGCGCAGGCAGCGCCTGCTGACCCAGCACTTTTCCCGCTGCACCAGCAGAGCGGAGCTGACCCTCAGGACGGCCCAAAGGGAGCCGTCGATACGCAGATGAGCCAGGAGAATCCATCTTAATGAGCAGCATCAGCACTTCCAGCCCCCGCGCTCCAGCTCCCCTGGCTCTCACCCACCTCTGACCCCTGCCCGCTGCTGCCGTCGGCTGCGCGTCCCCCTGTGCCGCGGCGTGACCCTGCCCCGCGCCGCAGCCCCGTGCCGCAGCCCCGCGTCGCAGCCCCGCAGGAGGGTTCTCACGCAGGGGCAGTACCAATGGGACCTGCCCCCCCCCCAGGGTGCCCGGAGCGGGGGGACGTAGCCACCCCGCCAAGCCCCACACCATGTCAGACCAGCTCCCTCCCAGGGTAGGGTGCCCACCTTGGCCGTGGGTGCCCCAGGGGCCGTTGGTCTCTACCAGCCCCAGCATTGTCCCCGTCCCGCGGGCTTGGGGCTGCCCGGGGTGCACAGCAGCCCCCGGCTCCCAGGGACAGCAGGGCTGCGTGCCCTCCAGCCGAGCCCCTCCGTGGGGTGCAGTGGCAGGGGGACTCCCCGGCCTGAAGGCAGAGCCGGGGCGCCAGGAGCAGGGACCTGCGGTGGCTCTGCAGCCGCTGGCTCATCCTCCCGCGCAGCCCCGCGTACCCCCGGCCACCCAGCGCCGGCAGGGGCACCTCCCCGCACGCTGCTGCTGGCGCCCGGCTGATGCCGTCCCTGTCCCTGCCAGGACCTGGGCAGCAAAGACCTGAAGCGGGAGAGGCTTTTCCTGGTGTGCCAGATCATCCGGGTGGGACGCATGGACCTCCGGGACACCTACAGCCGCAAGCTCAGCACGGGCCTCCGCCGGCCCTTCGGCATCTCAGGTGAGGGCAGGCTCTGCCGTGGGTGCCGGGAGGAGACCCCCCCCTCTGTCTGCACCAGCACCCCCAGCACCCACCTCTTGGCCACCGGGCTCCCGGAGGCTCGCTGGCCATGGAGCCCCAGGGCTGCTCCTGCCCCTGGCCAGGCAGCCCCCACCCCCCCGCAGGGACCCCGACCCTCGCCTGCCTCTGCACAGCCCCGCTCGCCCTGTGCCCCCAGGCTCCCTGCCCCGTCACCCCCTCCCCAGCCTGACCCACAGCCCTCAGACGGGCTGGCTGGGGAGCCAGGGACACGCCTCGGCGAGCCAGCGCGTGCCGGGAGCTCAGCCACCGGGGAGGTGCCGGGAACTGTGGACACACGGGCGGCTCATTGCCCCCCCCAGCTGCGTGTGTCCCCGGGGAGGGGCCGGGCGGATCGTCCTGTCCTCCCCGTACCAACCGCCCTGCCCACGGGCGACGGAGAGGTTCTGGGTACGGCTTGTTGTGGCCAAAACCTGCCCCAGAGCTCTGAGGTCACCTGTGGTGGCCGTCCAGTCGGTGGCCACCAGCTCTGCGAGCCGTCCCCCAGAGCCCCACAGCTGGGGGGGTCGCGTGGTGTGAGCCCCCAGCAGCCAGCTCTGCCCCGGGGCGGCTGGAGAAGCGCAGGGAGAGGCGGGGGGAGCCCGAGGGGCAGGCGGCCCTGGGGCTGTGCCCCATCACGGGACCCTTCCCCACTCTGGGGGCGGATGCCGGTGCTGCTGCAGCCCCCCCCGGGGGGTCCCACGGGTGACCTGTGCCGGGACGCCAGGCCCCAGCCCGCGTGGGCAGCACGTCCGTCCGCGGCGGAGCCGTGCGGGCGCGGGGTTTCCCCCCGCCGGGAGCCCCAGGTGGCTCGGTGCCGTCTGGCGTGGGGCGGCAGGGGGGCCTCGGTGGCACAGGGTGACCTTCCCGTGGGACACCGGCCGGGGCACGCGGGGTCCGTGTGGGGGGCACAGGCCAAGCAGTGGCTGCAGGGCGGGACGAACCCGGGTGCTGGTCCCGGGAGGATTTGGCATGGGGGGCCCTGGCGCTGGGAGCGGGGGCTGGCGGCGCCGGTGGCAGCCACCCCACGCTGCCGCCTGTGCCGCCGCAGTGATGGACATCACCGACATCACCAAGGGGAAGTGCGAGAGCGACGAGGACAAGCAGCACTTCATCCCCGTGCACCTGTGAGTCCCGGGGGGCTGGCGGGGGGCAGAGCTGGCGGGGGGCTGGCACCGGGACAGCGGCTGCACGGGGGCAAGAGGTGCCAGGATCAAAGACGAAAGATTTTTCGGTTAAATGTGGCTTTGCAAAGGGCCGGCGGGTCCCTGGGACGCGAGGTTGCTGGGTCTGGGACCTGAGCGGGGCTGGGACAGGGGCGTTGCTGCGGGCAGCGCGCGGGGGGGCCCACGTCCCGCTGGAGCTCTCCCCCCCCTGCGCACTCGGGGTCCTGGCCCTGCTGCGGGTGCCTTCCCGCGCCCCCTCCCCGCAGGCCGGGGGCCGGCAGGCTGGGGACCTGCGGTCGACGTGGGCGGCCGCCGGTTTGCTGGTGGTTGGAGCCTGGCCGGGGGGGGCTGTGCAGGGCTCCCTGCGCCCCCAGCGGGGACCCCCTCCGAATCGCCCCGCTCCGGTGTTCGCAGGGCAGCCGCTGACAACGATTTTCTTCACAACATGATCAGGAAAGCCGTGGAGGGGAAGGACATCAACCACAAGGGACAAGGTAGAGCCCCCGCGTCCCCCCGCCACGCGTGCCCTCTGCAGGGGACGGGGCGAGTGCCCTCCCATCCCACCCCACCCCATTTCCCTGCGGGTGCTGCTCGCGCTGGGGTCCCCGGCTGCCCCCTGGCCCCCGTGCTGGGGCAGCCCCCGTGCCGCTCCCGGCAGGGCTGGGGGGCTCGCTCTGACCCTGCTCCCCCTCCCACTGCCTCCCCCCGGCTCTGCCACGCTCTCACCCACCGAAAAACCGCAGCGGCCGCGGGGGTGCGAGTGATCCGGGGTGCTCGCTGCGTGAATTGTCCCGGCAGTCGGGATCAGAGCCGAAGGGGGCGGCTGGGAATTGACCCCAGGCCCAGGGCTGAGCCCCCGGGAGGGGCGGCCGCTTCCGCAGGGGGCGTGCGGGGCCGGCAGCCTTGCGTGGCACTGGCCGAGCCGAGCCGGTGCGGGCCGCGGGGCTCACGTCTCGGCTCTGTCCTGGCAGGGTTCTGGGTGTCCCTGAAGATGCTGTGGGGAGACTTGAGCCAAGTGCGGAAGGACCATCCCCACCTCGTGGACCGCAGCACGGTGGTGGCACGCAAGCTGGGCTACCCGGAGGTCATCATGCCAGGCAAGCGGGGCGGAGGGTTGGCCCGGCCCTGGAGGGCTCCGGGGGTCCCAGCCTGGGGTTACGGGGTGGGACCCGGCCTCGCTGACGGGGCTGTCCCCCCCCAGGAGACGTCAGGAACGACATCTACCTGACGCTGGTGCAGGGCGAGTTCGACAAGGGCAACAAGAAGACGCAGAAGAACGTGGAGGTGACCGTGTGCGTCTGCGACGAGGCGGGCAGCGTGGTGCAGGTACGGCGGGCGCGGATCGGCCCTGGGGAGAGGGACCCTGCCCCCCCCCCCACCTCGGGCGGAGGCAGCAGCTCCGCAGCATGCCGGTGCCGGTGCCGGTGCCGGTGCCGGTGCCAGTGCCAGCACCAACCGCCCCGAGCAGCCCCTTTGCTGCTGGAGCCCCCAAATCTGCCCTTAGAACAGAGGTCTGGGACAGTGGTGGGAAGGGATAGAGAGAAAATCGTCCTCTCCTGGGGATGGCCAGAAACCCTGGGTACCCCTGGAGCCCCCCCCCGGGCGTGGGGTGTCCCAGCTCCCTGGCCCTGGGAGGGGGGGCACTGGGGGGGCTCAGACCCCCGCCCCGGCACTGCCTGCTGCCCTGTCCCTCTCGCCGGGGTTTGCTCTCATTTCAAACGCAGCTCTCGCCTGGCCCCTGGGAACAGGGCTGTGAGCTGCTGGGGGTCCCGCGGGGCTGGGCTGGCCTGGGGGGGGCAGCCCCCACCTCCTCCTCCATCCCCAGTAACGCCTGGGGGGCTGCGTGTCCCTTGCTGGCTCCCTTCGGAGGCGGCACCAGGCCTGCTGGAGGTGGAGGGGACAGGGATGGGGACAGGGAAGCCTTTTGTGCCCCTCTGAGCCTGGCTGGGGGGGGACAGCGGGAGAGATGTCCCCCCGCGGGCTGGGCTGTTGTGAAGGGGCACCTGGGCTGGGGGGCTCGGGCTGGGGCTGCCGAGGCGTGGGCAGGGGAGAGCGGCTCGGGGGGGGCTGGACTGCGGGGGGGCTGCCCCGGGGTAGCAGGGGACACAAACGGCTTCAGCCCCTCGGGTGACCCGACCGCGAAGCGCCCCTGCTGCTGCTGCTCCCCCCGCAGAACGTGATCTACCACGGGGCGGGGGACAGGCCGGCCAGCGAGTACCGCTCCGTCGTCTACTACCAGCAGCGGCACCAGCGCTGGATGGAGACGGTGAAGGTCTGTACCGGCCTCGGGGCGCGGGGGCTGCGGTGGGACGGGGGCTGCCGCCCCCCAGGCTGCGCCCCTCGCTCCTCCGCACTGCGGGACCCCGCTGCTGGAGGGGACGCCCCCTCACCGCTGGCTTTTCGGGGGAGCAAAGCCCCCGGGTCCCCAGCCTGGGGAGGATGGGAAATGCTGCTGGTGTCGCAGCTGCACCCCTGGGTGGGGGCTCAGGGGGAGGCGATGGACGCTGTCCCCGCCGGCAAGCGGGGCGGGGGCCGGGCGCCGGGGGTGCGGCACAGCCGGCGGTGCTCCCGTGGCGCGCGGGGGGCTCACGGCCACGCACCACCGGCCCTGCACGGGCGCCTGGGTCTCCAGCTCAGCGCCGGGAGTGGGAAGCCGAGCCCGTGGGGCAGTTCTGAGGCACCCGGCAGCCCCACGCAGCCCTCGCCCGAGCGGCGCGGGGTTTGGCCAGCCGGGCGGCCCAGCCCGTGCCCTCCTGCGCTCAGGCGGCGCGCGTGCTCCCTCGCAGATCGCCGTTCCGATCGAAGACGTCCACAAGACCCACCTGCGGTTCACCTTCCGGCACCGCTCCTCCAGTGACTGTGAGTGTCCCCCTTCCTCGCTGGCGTTCCCGGCGACGGCTGCGGGGGAGGCGGCTGTGCCAGCCCGGCGGCGGCGGGGCCCGCGTCTGGCGCCGTGTGGGGACGCAGCGGGGGCGCTGGGTTCACGTGCGGGAGGAAGGAAGCCGTGTCCCCGTCCCGCTCCGTGCCCGCGGCGGGGCGCGGGGAAGCTGCTGCCTCTTGCGGGCGCCGGCGCGTGGCTCCCCGCAGCGCCTGCCCCGCGTCCCGCGGATTTTGGCTGCAGCAGGGCCGTGGGCTGTGGCGTGCGGCTGGGGGGCCGGGCTGCCCCCGGAGCAGGGGTGCTGCCGTCGGCGCCTTCGCAGTGCACGGGATGAGACACGGCGCGGGATGTCCTGCGGCTGCGGGGCCCTTCCCCAGGGCCGCAGTGGAGACCTGGTCTGACGCGGTGCCAGCTGAACCCCGCCGGCCCCGAACCCCACCAGCCCCGAACCCCGCCGCCCCGAGCCCAGCGGTGCCCCCCGGGAGGCTCCGAGGGCCCCTGCGGGGCGGCAGCTCCTCCAGCCGCACGCCGACACCTCGCTGCCGCCGCTCCCCACCGTTCCCAAACTGCTGCGGCAGCCACCTCTCCCGAGAGCCCCGGGGGTCTCGCGGCATGGGGGCACGGCTCCAGGGAAAGAAACGCGATGTCCCCAGCAGCCCCCGCCGTGGCCCGCTGGGGCTGCGGGCAAGGGGGAGCCCCTGCCTGCGCTGCCCGTCCCCTGCCTGCGCTGCCCGTCCCCTGCCTGCGCTGCCTGTTCCCTGCCTGCGCTGCCCGTCCCCTGCCTGCGCTGCCCGTCCCCTGCCCGCGCCGTGGGTCCCCAGGCTCCCCCGCAGCCGGCTTCACCTCGCCCCACGTTTGTCTCTCCCAGCCAAGGACAAAAGCGAGCGGATTTTCTCCATGGCCTTCGTGAAGCTGATGCGGCCGGACGGCACCACGCTGCGTGACGGGGAGCACGACCTGGTTCTGTACAAGGTACGGGGGGGCGAGGCACGGGGGCCAGGCAGAGCCCCCTCGAGGCGGGCGGGCCGGCAGCCCCCCCACGGCGTGTGGTGCTGGGGTCCCGGTCCCTGCCAGGGCTGCGGCGCCAGTGGCACGAACCCAAAGCCCCCGCATGGTTTCCAGCCCCTTCCTCCCTCCCGTCCTTTCTGCCCTTGGCGGTGCTGATGAGCTCGGGTGGCATGGCCGCCCTCCGCTGGCGTGGCCGCCACGTCCCGGCCTTGCCAACGAGCATGGAGGGATCGTTTTGGAAGCCACCCCAGTGCATCCTCCTAGGTGTGGGGTCACCACCAACGGGCCAGCCCCGTCCCCTGGCATGGGGTCACCACTGATCTGATGGGCCAGCCCCGTCCCACACTGTGGGGTCACCATGGAGCTGAGGGGCCGTCCCCGTCCCCTGGGGCTCCCGCGGGGCTGCAGTGCCTGGTGCGAGCCGTGCTCTGCCTTGCAGGGTGACAGCAGGAAGCTGGAGGACGCCGGCGCGTACCTGACCCTGCCCTCCACCAGGAACCTGTCGGAGCCGAAGCTCCTCTCCGGCTCCTCCTTCCGCGTGAGCGGAGGGGCCTCGGGCTTAGCCGTGTCGGCCCGGGACAGCTTCCAAATCTCGACGCTCGTCTGCTCCACGAAGCTGACGCAGAACGGTGAGTGCCAGCTCCCCGAGGGGGCGGCGGCGGGGCCGTGCCCCCAGCCCATCGGTGCATGTCTGCCCGCGGCGGGGTGGTCTGCTGCCCTGCCTGGGGAGGGGGCTGTGCCCACACTGGGGGCCGTGCTGGTGCCAGTGCCCACACTGGGGGCTGTGCTGGTGCCCACGCTGGGGGCCGTGCTGGTGCCAGTGCCCAGCTGGGGGCCGTGCCAGCACTGACCCCTCTGGCGCGGTGCTGCCAGGCTGGGCCTCGCTGCCGTCGCTAACGGCGCTGGGGCCGCATGCTGAGAGCGCCATGGCCCGGTGTGGGGGGCGAGGGGCCGCTGCTCTCGGGGCCATTCCCTGCCTGCAGCGCGGTTTCGGCTTCCCCAGGCGCAGCCTCCTGCTCAGCTGAGCTTCAGGCTCTCGTGGTGCTGGAGTCGGGAAGCCCTCAGGGGCTCGGATGCCTGCGGGTCCCGGCTGCCCCCGGCAGCGCCGCGCTGGCCACCGTCTCGGCGGTGCCATGGCCGCGCTCTGCGCGTGCTGCGGCCGCTGCCCGGGAGCCGTGCCGGTGGGTCGGCGCGTGGCCCCCTGCGTGTCCGACCGGCACAGCCGCAGGAGCTGCAGAGCGGCTGCCATGGGCGGGTGGCGCAGCCGGGGGCGCGGGGCAGGCGCCCGGGGTGGGCACCGGGAAGCCATAAGTCGTGCGGGGGCCCTCGACGCGCCCCAGCCCCCGGCATGGTCCAGCCGGTGGAGGGCACAAGGGGGGGGATGAGGATGGCGACCCACGGTCCCCCTGCCCGAGGTGCCCTCCCTGCAAGGTTCGTGGATCGTGGGGAAGCCGCAGCTCCGGGGCTCAGCCCTGCTGTTGGGGGTCCCGGTTTGTCTCCGGCGGCAGAGGAAGGCGCCTGCCCGCGCGGCCGCACGACGGAGCGGTGGGAGCCCGGCACAGCAGGCGCCCACCCTGCGTCCCCCGGCACGGGGCCAGCAGCCAGCGGCACCGTGTCCCTCCGGGATGGGGCCTCTCCCAACGGATGCCCCGGGCAGCGAGGGGGGGCGGGGGAGCCGGGGCGTTCTGCAGCGATCGGGGCTGGCAGCGAGTGAAGCCGTGGTGACTGTCCCCTTCCCCCCCCCCTGGTGACTGTCCCCCTCCCCCCCCCCATGGTGACTGTCCCCTTCCCCCCCCAGTCAACCTGCTGGGGCTGCTGAAGTGGCGCGCCAAGCCCAGCCTCCTCGCCGGCAACCTCCAAAAGCTGATGAACGTGGACGGAGGGGAGGTCATCAAGGTAAAGCCGGGACGTTCCTCCCCGCCGCGCCGGGGTCTTCCCTCCCACCTCCTCCCTTCCCGGCTCCCGCGCTGGCATCTCCCGCCACGTCCCTTGGGGGGGGCAGAGGGATGTGAAAGCTCCCGGGGGCCGCGGCGTTGGCCCCGGGTGTTTCCCGGCAGCCTGGCCCGGCGTGGCTGCCGGAGGCGGGGGAGCCACGCTGGCCTGGGCGCCCCGGGAGCGTCCGGCACGGCCCCAGCGCCTCTCCCAGGGAGATGCTGCCGCTGCGGGCGGCAATCGCCCCCCAGGCCCCGGAGCCCCCCCTGGGCAAGCAGGCGGCCGCAGGGGCAGTGCCGGGCTCCCGCCGGGGCCATGCCCTGCCCTGGAGTCGTGTCCTGGCAGGGGGCTGGCCGGGCACGGCGCTGCTCCCCTGCTCAGAGGCGGGCTTGGGATGATGCCGGGAGCTAACGCTCGGGTCCTCACAGCCCTCTGTCCCCCCAGTTCCTCCAGGACACGCTGGATGCCTTGTTCTCCATCATGATGGAGCACTCGGACACGGATGTCTACGACACGCTTGTCTTCGATGCCCTGGTAAGCGGGACCTGCTTCCCCTGGGTGCCGGGCATGGCTCTGGCCCCAGGACGAGCCAAGGTCGGACCGGGGCGGGTTTGGGATGGGGGTCACTGATCTGGCCAGATGAGCTGTGCTCAGACCTGTGCAGCATCCCCGGCTCTGCCCTGGTGCCAGGGTCGGTAGAGCCCGGCTGAGCCAGCGTGGGGCAGAGCTGTGGCTCTGGGGGACACCGTCCCCCCAGGGGACAATTCCAGCGAGATTCCGAGGCGCTGACTCCAAGATCAGCAAGATTCCAACCTCAGAGATGGGACCAGGGGAGGGCTGGGGTGGCTCTGGTGAGACACCCGGGGTTGGTGGTGGCACCAGCTCCGGGCAAAGCGGCTGTGAAGGGTCCTGTGGCTGCTGGGCGTGGGGCTTGTTTTGGGCTGGCCGCCTCTCGGGGGTCTGCCCACCCCGGCAGGCTGGGCGGGCGTGTGGGGGCTCTGACGGCCGCGGCAGCCTCCAGAGGGGCCAGTGCCACTGTGGCTGCGGGCACCCGGCTGGCCCCGGGCATCCCACCGCCCGCCCCGAGCCGTGCCCGCTGCCCCTTCCCTCAGGTTTTCATCGTGGGGCTGGTGGCCAACAGGAAGTTCCAGCACTTCAACGCGGTCCTGGAGGCGTACATCCGCCAGCACTTCAGCGCCACGCTCGCCTACAAGTGCGTACCGGGCAGCGGCGGGGGGGGCGGCCGGCGGGCAGCGCGGCACAGCTCGGGGGCTGCCCCGAAGGCTGCTTGGCCGAGGCCGGGAAGCCCCCTGAGCCCCGGCCGCCCGCGCCCCCGTCCCGCAGGAAGCTGATTGCGGTGCTGACCCAGTACGTGGAGCACGCCAGCCAGGGCGAGCCCTGCGAGCCGCTCATGCGCACCTTCAAGGCCCTGGAGTACATCTTCAAGTTCATCGTCCGCTCCCGGCACCTCTTCGCCCAGTAAGTACCGGCGGCTGCTTCCACCGGCCCAGGGCTGCGCTCCGCCGGGCTGCTCCGCCAGCGCCGCGAGCTGGCAGCACCGCTGGAGCCTCGGCCCCCGGGATGGGCTCTGTGGGAGCGGGGAGAGGAGAGAAGGTCCCGGGGGGGTCCCTGTGCCACGGGAGCAGTATCGGTGCTGACCATTGGGCTCAGGGATGCGGCGCTGGCACCTCAACCCGCCCGGTGCTGGTGCTGGCGTTGGGGTTGAGGTTGGATGTGGCGCCCGCAGCTCCCGGCACGCTGTGGATGTGCTGCGGTGTCGGCCGGTCCGCAGCCAGGCTCTCCCCCACCACCGCACCCCCCCTCCCTGCGGGTTCTGGCAGTTTTCCGTCCTCCGGCTGCAGCGGGGGCGGCGCGGTCTGGCAGGGGTGGCGGGCAGGGCTGTGCCGCCCGGGGCAGGGCAGCCCCCGCGGCACGGGAGGTGTCGTCGCGCAGTTTGCTCGCCAGCGACGAGCGGCACCTCGCAGCGCTTGCCGAGCACGGCGGCGGCAAGGCAGCGCGCCTGCGTTGGCTGGAGGCGAGCCTGGTTTGCGGTCCGTCGGGCTAACGGCTGCCGGTTCCTCCTGCCCACCGAGCTGGCCGACAGCCCACGAGCCCTGGCTGCAGCCACCCGGCGTGGAGCCCACGCTCCCGCCCTGCCACGCTGGCGGCTTTGCTCCATCTCGCCACGTGCCGTGGCATGGGGAAATGCCCGGCTCCCACGTCCGGCTGATCCCACGCGAGCACGGCCCGCGGGACCTGCCATGGCCTCCTGCCCCGGCCGCCCCTGCCCGCTGGGTTTTTCCAACGCGCTCTGACAAACCCGCCGCGACGGGGACGGCAGAGCCCCCCGGCAGCCTGCTCCCCGCGGGGCTGCGCCGCGGCCGGAGCGGCTTCGTGGCGTCCTGCCTCGCCCTCCCTGCTTGCTCCGGAGAGCTCCTGCCTGCCCGGCGGGTGTTCCCTCGGAGGGAAGGTGTTGTGTATCCCCCAGCGGGGCTCCTCGTGCTACGGACCAGGCTCCGCTCGGGCCGCTCAGCTCTCAGCCGGCCGGCGGTCTCCGTGCTGCCCCCGCAGCGTCTCCCGCTCAGCCGAGGGCGCTACCCGCGAGCCTCCCTGCGCGGCACCAGTGACGCCATTAGCGGGTGCGGGCGGCGGCGGGTGCAGTGACACCGATTCGGGGTCTGTGCGAGGACCGCCCCACCAGCCCGGCGTGGGAGCTGGTAGGAAGCACCCCGTGCCCTGCAGCTCCCGGACCTTGCCCCGGGCTGCTCTCGCCCTCCACCGGTCACTGGGCTTCCAAATCATTCCCAATGCCAAGCGTGCCTTCAGCCCCGGGGGCCCTCGTGCCACAACAAAACCCGAGGCAGCACAGTGCCTGGGGAGGGGGGCCCTGGGGCACCCCCCGCTTGTCCTGGCGCAGCGGCTCATGCCCCCACCGTGGGAGGGAGGGACTTTTTAGCAGGGCCCGTGGTGACGGGGCACAGGCCATGGCTGTAAGCTGAGGGAGCGTTGGTGCGGGCTGGACGTCAGGAGGGTGTTTTTACGTGGTGGGGGGAGGCCCTGACACAGGTTGGGAGGGTTCAAGGTCGAGTTAGCCGGGAGACGTCCCTGGCCATGGCAGGGGGCTGGACTGGGTGATCCTGGAGGGACCTTCCCTACCCAAACCCTTCTGTGACCCGGCGATAAGCAGCACAGGGGGCTGGGAACCGTGACGGCTCCTTGTTGCTGCTGGGGACAAGGTCAAAGTCCCCCCCCCCGGCCCCTCCAGAGCCCTCCCGGGACCCGGTGTCATTTGTGGAGGTGAGGCTCCCGTCCTAATCTGCATGCCGGGACAAACGGCTCCCGCGGGCGAGCGTGGGTGAGCCCGGCCGAGCCGCTGGGCTCCGGCGGAAAACTTAAACCCCAGCCAGCGGGGTTACCAGAAAGAACAGGCTCCGTTCCTCTTTCATTCCCAGTAGACGGCTCCAAAAGCTGAAGTGTCCCACGGCAGAGGCGGGCGGCGGGGGCCCCTGCGTGCGGCGTGGCCCGGCGGTGCTGGGAAGGCAGCGGGGCCGCCCCGGCGCGGGCGCCGCGCGTTGGCAGGCGGGCGTTTTCCAGGAGCGGGGCGAGCGCCCAGGGTCTGCCCCCTCCGCCTGGGACCACCGGCGCCAGGACGGGCATCGGCGTCCCCGTCGGTGCTCCGTGCCCCGCTCGCTGCGGTGTTGGGCTCCCGGCACCCCCGGGGCACGCAGCCCTCCCTCTGCCCCCACGTCCCCCTCGCCCCCCCGGCCCCGCTGCCTGCCCCACCGGCAGCGCGCCGGCGCCCGAGCCGCAGCAGGGCCCCTCCGTCCTTCCTCGCTCCCGCTTGCCAGCCCTTCCCAGGGCCGTGCCCGTGGCCGGCGGCTGCTCCCGGGCTCCAGCATGGAGCAAGGCGTCTCCCTCCTCGTCACGTGTGAACGTAGAGAGCAAATTCCCCAGCTTATGGAAGTTCTGGCAGAGGACATTAATTACACGGGGCGTTTGCAGCCAGCCCTGTCAGCTTGCGCGGGAATGAAGGCGTCCCTCAGGACATTTAGTGCTTTTATTCGCCCCCCCTTTATCTCCGGGATCTCAGCAGCGCAGTAACACGGGCTCCTCAGATCTTCTAAATATTTAAGTGCTGCTGCAATTTGTACACCGTCTATAATTTAAAGGAATTAGCTCGTAATTATACCGAGCCCCTGGGGGTTGCTGTATCCCTTTGACTCCGCGGCGCAGCTCGGGGTGCCCGTGCGAGGGTCCCCGTTCCTGCGGGGACGGTTGTGGCAGGGCCCGGCCGTGGTGGGCTGGGGGTTCCGCACGCGAGCCCCTTCGGCAGCTCTGTGGCCCCCGCGTGGGGGACGGGCTCCCTGGTTCCCCTCCGTGGGCAGGAGCTGGGGGGGCAGTGAAGGGGCTGGACCCTGGCGCCGGCCACGGGAGCTCTGTGCCCGAAATGTGGGAAGGCGCCCCCAGCCCTGGCTCTCCAGGGGGACCCACACCACCACTCCCGCCACGACCCCCTTCTGCACCCCATGCACGGTGCTGGGGCAGGCAGGGACCAGCGGAGCCCCCCAGAGCTCCCTGCACCCCTCCCGATGTTGGGGACCTCTCCTGTCCCCTGGCCATGGTAGCCCCAGCTCCCCTTGGAGCCCCCCAGCGCCCACATTGCCTCGGGGGGGGGGCTGGGGGAGCTGGGGCTTTGCTGGGGCGGTGAGATGTTCTCCTGCTGGCCGCTTCCTCCCTCCCAGTTCCTCTGGCTGCTTCTGCTTTTCGGCTGCCACCGAGGGCGGCAGAGCCTTCCCCAAAGTGCTCGTCGTCACCTGGGCTTGCTGCGTGCGGCCCCCGCTC
This sequence comes from Butorides virescens, assembly GCA_017310255.1. Taxonomy (NCBI): domain Eukaryota; kingdom Metazoa; phylum Chordata; class Aves; order Pelecaniformes; family Ardeidae; genus Butorides; species Butorides virescens. The sequence continues at coordinate 20,895 of JADKXX010028592.1, forward strand.
CCCTGCAGCGCGGGGGGGCTGCCTTGCTGGCTCTCGCCCCCATCCCTCCACAGCCGCCCGCTTCGCAGCTCACAGCCCCCCCGCCCGACCGCACGCAGCCCCCCCGTTCCTGCAGCACCCCGGGCTCCACCACAGCTCCTGGCCCGGGGCAGCCCAGCGCCCCTGCGAGGACTGGCCCCGCAATCCCCCCCCCCCAGTCACTTGTGCGGCTGGGGACCCCACGGCTGCTGAGTGTCCCCATCGGCCCCCCCTTCCACGGGGACTTTGCTGGGGTCCCCAAAGGCTGTGGCTGCCGCCCGGCTGGAGGCTCCAGTGGGAGAGCTCTGGGGGTCCGCAGGCAGCCACGCTGGCCCCCCCAGGTGGATCACGCCCAGCGCGGTTGTGCCGCAGTCCGCACGGATTTGCTTGGCGGGCGGGAGGCCGGGTAATTTTTCCTGCCCCTCTGCCGCCGGTGCTTGCCGGGTTTCCGTGCTGCGCCGCAAGCTTGGAGCCTGGAGCTGTAGGAACCGAGGCCGGAGCGTGGCCGGTGCCTCTGCCCCCAGTCCTCAGTGCGGGTCGGGAACGCTGCTTCTGGATGGCCCCGGGGACGGGCAGTGGCCGTGCCAGGGCGGTGGCCGTGCCAAGGCGGTGGCCGTGCCAGGGCAGCATCCGTGCCGGGGCTCACTGCGAGACCCAGCTATGGAAAACGACCACCGAGGAGCGTAATTAACTGGGATCGCAGGTGCCACCCGCAGTCCCCGGGGGAAGGTGCGTGGGGCGGTGTCGGTGCGGTGTCGGTGCGGTGGCAGTGTGGTGGCAATGCGGTGACTCTGGCTGTTGCAGGCTCTACGAGGGGAAGGAGACGGCCGAGTTCCAGTGCTCCCTGCAGCAGTTCTTCCTCTCCCTGAACCAGCTGATGAAGTCCCCGCTGGAGGGTCCCACGCTGCTCTCCCAGGTACGGCCGGGGGATGGTGCTGCGGGGGGGCTCAGCTCCGGCACACAGCGGGATGGACGCTGCCCCAGCGGGGGTGGCACCGGCTGTGCCCGTGCAGGGTGACGTGGGCTGTCCTGCGTGCAGAGCCCCCCACGCGTGGGGCGTCAAAGGGAGCTGCCACCCTGCGTGGTGCCTCGCGCCCCCCCAGGGACCCCCACTTGTGCCCCTGATGCAAAGCCCCGGGGAGCAGAAATGGTGCCCCCCCGCTGTGGGTCCCCGCAGGCACGGCCGCGTCCTTTACCAGCGGCTGGTGTTGGGGTCCTCCAGCCGCCGGTGTGCCGGTGCCGGGAGTGAGAATCAGAAAATCGTCTTAAAAGCAAGAAATCCCTTAGCTTTAAATGCGTGGTGATGGGCTCCGCACTGCCCACGCGCCGGCGGATGAGACCTGGGGCTGTGGCGGGTGGGCTCTGGCAACGTCCGCTCTTGGCCCAGCACCGATCCGGGAACGCTCACTAAAAATTGGGAATTACCAGGGAGGGACTCGAGAGGAGAACAGAACACACCCTTTGCCAGAGTGTAAGCCGCCGTGTGCGTCTGTGCCTGGTGCCCCTGCTCCGGAGCGCGGGAAAGCCCCCGCGAAGGGCTGCGGTGTGCGGGGGGCTTCCCGGCGGGATCGCCTGCCTGGCCGGGACAGACCCTGCCGTCCCGGAAAGGGGGGAGCGGGAGCGGGGATGGGGAGCTGCAGGTTTGCAGGGGGTGGGAGGCAGACGTGGTGGCTCAGGGTGTCCCCGTGCTCAGGACGCAGGGAGCGCCTCGTCGACGGGCGAAGGCGGCGCCGGCTCCCCTGCTGCCCGGGGAAGCAGCCGAGCCCCTCGCCGTGGGGCAGGCTGGGGGTGCCGGCACCCTGCGCGGGTTTGCAGCAGCTCTGCTGGTCTGGGGAAGACAAATCCGCCCGGGATTATTTAGTCACATCTGGAGATCTTCCCCGGGCTGCCCCGGCTCGGGCCGAGGGTCCGTCCTGCCCGTCAGCGCCCCGACACGGGCAGCGGGCGCCCCGCGAGGGGTCGGAGCCGAGCAGAGGCTTTGGTCCCCTCCGGGGACTCACCCGGGCGGGGGGGGCTGGACGAGGACGGTGCTGGCTCAGGGCCCTCGACCCAGGGGGAGGCAGGAGGGGCCGGGGTCGCCCCCCTGCCCGTGCCGCATCCATCCAGCCCCGCGGGCGCAGGGCGAAGCGGGGCCGGCGCAGGCAGCTCCCCCCTCTTTTTGCAGGGAGCAGCCCTGAAGTACCTGCCTTCCATCCTCGAGGACGTGGTTGGGATCTTCGACCCCTCTGCGCTGGGGTAGGGTCCCCGTCCCCCCCATCACCCCCATCCCCCCCATCACCCCTGTCCCTCCCATCCCCCCCGCCCCCCCCATCCCCCCCGCCCCCCCCCCCATCCCCATCCCAGCTCTGTGGTGTGCTCGGTGCCTGCTGCAGCCGCCTCTGCCCCCCCGCCCCATCCCGCAGCCACCCCCGCTCCTGGAGCTGCCGGCAGGGACGCGGGCTGGTGCTGCGGGGCGAGGGCGAGAGCGGGCGGAGGGGCCCGGGTGTCCTGGTGCCTGGGAATTGCTCCTGGTGCCTGGGAATTGCTCCTGGTACCTGGGAATTGCTCCTTATCCCCTCCCTAGGGCAAAGCCGGGGGGGTCCTGCCCAGTTTTAGCAGCAGCCTGTGCTGCAGGCTGGGGCCGAGCCTGGAAGCCCTCAGTCCCAGATGGGTCTGGTTTGGGAATTTGGGCAGGGATTTTATGCCGGGGGTCTCCTCTGCAGCGGGCACAGGCTGCTTGGTGGCTTCGTGCGGTGGGACTGTCCCGCCCTGCGCCCCCCCCCCAGCTCTGCCCTATCCTGACCAAAACGCGGGGGCAGTCGGTACCCAGACCCCCGCCGCTGAGCTCGTCCTCTGCGGAAGGGAGGGGGCTGCGGGTGCTCGGCGCCGCGGCGCCGGGGGGGGCCTCGCGAGCCCCGTGTTTGGCACTCGCCAACTCGGCGTGCCCGGACGCAGGGCCCTGCTGCGGGACTTCGTTGGGAACCTGCCCCCCCAGCGCCTGCTGAAGCAGAAGCTGCAGTCCCTGACCGACATCGTCAACAGCCAGGTCTTCCAGTCCTACGGTGGGTGAGGGGGGCGCTGGGGGCCCTGCCCGCGCTCAGCTCGCCGGGACCCCTCCTCTGCCCCGAGTGGCTCGGGGGGGGGGCAATTCCCCGGGGCTTGTGCCGCAGCCGCGCGCTGGCCAGCCCCTCGCCGGGGCGCAGCCGGTGCTGCCGCAGTGAAGCTCCGCTGGCTGCAACGCTGCCGGGGGGAACGCGGCTGCGCCGGAGCGCTGCGCCGCCGGCGCGAGGATGGTGTTTGGGGCGGGGGTGTCGGGGGCTTGTCAGGCTGGGCGGCCGTGCCGAGCAGGATTCCCAGGTCTGCCCCGATTCCGGTGCTCCTCAGTGCCCTTAGGAGCAATCCAGACCACAAAAAAAAGCAGACCGGGTCAATTTTGCCCTGCCAGGCAGAAGTGACTGACGGCACGCGGGGGGCAGACTCGGGGTTTAAAATAACCTCAGCAAGTTGGAGAAAAGGTTTTGAAAGACACAGCCCGTGTTTGAGCTAAAAAGAGCCGCGTGAAAGCAAGCACCGAGCAGGCAGAGGACGGAGCCCAGGGCGGCAGCGGTGGGGCAGGGGGGGCTCGGGGTGCGGAGGGGCCCGGTGGTGCGGGCAGAGCACCCCGGGGCGGGCAAGCACCCCGCACCCCGCTCGGCCGCAGCGATGGGCTGGCTTCAGGCGCCCTCTGGGAGGCACCGGAGCCCTGGGGCCAGGCGGGAGCCAGCCCGAGGAAAGCGGGAAGAGAGCTTGGGGTGGGGAGGAAAAGCCGAGGGGCTCGGGGCAGGCGCTGCGTGTGGCGGCGAGAGCCAGCCCGGGGCAGGGGCAGGGGGCGTAGGAAGGGCCCAGGGCTCGCACGTACTCGGCACCGGAGCCCCTGCTTCGTCTGGATGTGTCCAGCTTAGGAGGTCCCCACCGATTCCGTTTGACCATGCGCAGCCTAACGGGGAGAGCAGCAGAACCCCGTGTGTCGGGGGGAAGCCGGGGCGGGCGAGCTTCGGCCGGGGCTTTCCTGGCTCAGTTCGATTTGTTTTAGCAGAGGGGATCGGTAGCTGCGGGCCAGGGCACGAGGAATCCTCCGCGCTGGAGCCCTCCCACCAGGATTTGATGGTTTTTAAGGGCCCTGCCCCATCCCAGGGGGAGGCTGAGCTCCACGCTGCGGGTCGCAGCCCAGCCCAGGCGTCGCGCTGGTCCTGTCCGTCCCGCCGGTGCCTTTGCCCCGTGCTGCCCCATGCTGGGGTGTGCCGGTGTGCCCGCCAGCCCCCTCTCTGCCCCCCCAGAGTGCCGGGAGCTGCTGCTGCAGACGGCGGTGCCCATCCTGCGGGACCTGATCGAGAAGGGGGAGGAGGAGGACGCCTGCATTGAGCTGCTCAGCACCATCCTAGAGGTGCTGTACAGGGCTCAGAAGGTAAATCCCATCCCCGCTGCTGCCTCCTTTCCCCTCTCCAGCCATCGCCCTGGAAATGCCCCGACCAAACCCAGGGCCAGGCGCGAGTTACTGGCCACGATGCGGGCGGAACTGACCGCGGTCCATCCAAAGCCAAAGGGGGCTGCTGGTGCCCCCCATCCCAGGGGGAGCCTGCCCAAGCTGGGGGTAAAACCCGTTTGCTCTCCACCCCAGCTGCTCCCTGGCCCGTTCCCGTCAGTCCCCGTACATGGGAAGAGGCCCCCGAGCCAACGGGCAGCACCGACCCGCGGGCAAGGGGCTGCGTCGCCGGCCGTGCCACTTGCCATCCCTGCTCCGCAGCCCCGGGAGGAGGCGAGGGCAGGGCAGGAGGCGGCCGGGCAGCGCCTGCCCACCGGCCCCGGAGCAGGGGCAGGGGCGCACTCCAAACCGAGCGGGGATGGCCCGAACCGTGAGCCAGAGCTCCGCAGTGTGGGACAGGGCCATCCCGGGCTGGTCTCCGGTGGGACAGGGCCGTCCCGGGCTGGCCCCCGGTGGGACAGGGCTGTCCCGGGCTGGCCCCCGGTGGGACAGGGCCGTCCCCGCCAGCCCGACTGCGCCGTTTGTTGCAGAGAGCGGAGGAGCGGCGAGCGCCGCGTGGCGCAGGCGAGGGACGGCACACGGACCGCGGGGACGCGGAGCTGGTGAGTGCCCCTCGGGCGGGCTTCGGCACCCGGGGGATGGTGGGACGGAGCCAGGCGCCCCTGCGCATTCGGGAAGGGCACGTCTGCGTCGTACTGCGGTGACAAACCCTGCGTGGTCCCCGGGAGGCAAGGTGCGGAGCCGGGCTGCTGGCGGGGCGGCTGCGGTGGCGGGGCCGGGGCTGGGAGGTGCCCTGCGGGGCTGGGGGGCCGGGGGTCTGCCTGGCTCCGGGCTCGCCGTCCGCCCCTCGCGCCCCGAGCCCTGCCAGCAGCCCGGCTGAGCGAGCCGTACTGGGGGCGCTGGCGAGGACGAGCCCTCACCTCAGCATTTCGTACAAACCACGAACCCTTGCGGTCAGCTCGTGAGCTCCCGTCCCCCAGGGCGCCGCGAGCCGCCCCTGCTGGCACCCTGCTCCCGCCTGGCCAGCGCCGGCGCTGCCCGGTCCCACGGCACAGCGCTCGTCCGGCGGCCGCGGTCACCTACAGCCAGAGGTGCCGGGGCTTGTGCCATGGCCACCGTCCCCCGCGGCCGGCGCAGAGCCGCTCCCTCCCCACTCCACGGGGCGCCATGGGGTGCCGAGGACACTTGCGCCCTCCGCCCCGGCTCCCGCGCCCCCTGCCAGGAGACCCTGCAGACACCTCGCGGCCTCCTCGCTGCTCCCCTCGGTGAGCCGTGGTCACCGTGGCCGTGCCACAGGGCCCGGGGGCGGCGTGGGGACCACGCGCTGGCTCTGCGCCACGGGGACTGTGCCCGTCGGCTGCGGTGATGGTGCCCCCCCCCGTGCCCGCCCTCCCCGCACCGCAGCAGGCAGCGCCTGGTGCTCCGGCGTGGCCATGACGCCCCTTGCCTTGCAGGTGAAGGTGAAGAAGCACATCCAGCTGATCCTGGAGCGGCTGCTGCACACCGTCAACCGGCGGGTGATCGTCCTGGACCGGGAGAACGCCCTGCGGGTGAGTGCCGCCGCCGCCGCCTCGTGTTGCGCCGGGCGTCGGGGCCACGCCGCTGCCCACGGCTGCCTTGGGGCCACGTGGGAGATGCAAAAGGCGTCGCTGATTTAGGGGTCTGGGACCGGGTGAGTAGTGCTGTGTGCTCCCACAAAGCAGCGACGGGACCTGGTGAACCGTCCCAATTTCCCCGCACCAAGAACGCGCGGGCGGAAGGTGCTGGGACACGCGCCTCGGGCGGGGGGGGCAGCTCAGGGCTGTGCAGCCGCCATGTCACGCAGCGCGCCCGCAGCGCGAGCAAAGCCCTGGCCGCGGGGGGGCCAACGGAGCTGTGGCTCCACGGGCACCCTGACACCCAGCGTGCTGGGCTGGGCGGCGAGGGGGGGTGAGGAGCGGCGCCCGGCCACGTTCTGGGGGCTGGCCCAGGGCGAGCGGCGGGGCCGTGCAGCAGTGGAGCGCTGCGCCGCGGGGAAGCGCCGTGCCGTGCTCCGTGCCGTGCCCGGGGCGGTGGGGGCGTCCGGCGCGGCAGCTCGGCCCTTCAGGTGAGGTTGCTCGGGCTGGGCCCGCAGGTTCACCGTCCTGTCCCCTGCCCTCGCTGCCAGGGCCGGAGCTGGCCCGGGGCAGTAAAGCCGGCGCGTGGGACGGGCGCTTTGTCCTCACGGGCCCTGCCCCTGCTGCCCTGGCCTGCGGGCGCCCCGGACGCTGGCATTGCTCCCGCACGCTGGGGCACCGGCGCCGCCGCTCCCCGCCTAGGGACGCCTTTTCGTACCCCTGTGGGACAGGGGAGGTGCGGGGTGCCCCCCCCGGTGCAGCCCCGCGGTGACGTCCCTGGGTGGCTTTACTGGCCAAGATGATGGCGGGCGCAGTCCCCGGCGTGTGCCTGGGCACCGGTGACCTTGTGGCCAGGCGGTGCCACTTCACCAGATGCACCCATGGCCCTGCTGCCGAGAGCTGCGCTGCCGGGGCTGCACTGGGCGGACGCGGTGGGCATTCGGCGTTGGGGTGGGCTCGCGGCGTTGGGGTGTGCCCCAGGTGGACGCAGTGGCTCTCGGTGTTGGGGTGTACCCCAGGTGGACATGGTGGGCTCTCGGTGTTGGGGTGTTCCCAGGCGGATGCGGTGGGCTCTCAGTGTTGGGGTGCGCCCCAGGGGGACGCGGTGGCTCTCGACATTGGGGTGTGCCCCAGGGGGGGACACGGTGGCTCTCGGCATTGGGGTGTGCCCCAGGGGGACACGGTGGCTCTCGGCATTGGGGTGTGCCCCAGGGGGACGTGGTGGCTCTCGGCGTTGGGGTGTGCCCCAGGGGGACGCGGTGGCTCT
>JADKXX010028593.1:0-27941 GCA_017310255.1 Butorides virescens
GACACCAGGATGATGCCGCTGTTGCCTTCCAGGTGCTCCATGAAGCTGTACTTGGTGGTCCAGACGGGCAGCTCTCGGCGCTGCCGGAGGAGCTCGTAGTAGCGGGAGGAGAAGGGCAGCCCGTCGTAGGGGTTCACCTCCAGGTCGCCGTCGCAGCCCAGGGCTGGGTCATCGCCCTCCTCCTCCTCCTCCAGTGCGGAGTCAGGGCCGCTCTGCCGGGGTGGGGAGCCGGGGGCCCCGCGGCCGGCCATGGCGGGGACTCCAGCACCAGCGCTGCGAGGGCAGGCGGGAGGTGGAGCGGGACCGCGGCAGACCCGGGGCAGCCCGGCGCGGACCCACCCCTGCCCGTGGCCCTGGCAGCAGCCTGGCGCCCCCCACGGTGCCGGCCGGCGGGGCGGGGGGGCCGGCGGGGCGCGGGGACAGGCGGGAGGGCACGGGCAGAGCGGGGCAGGGGCTGGCAGGGGGGTGACACGGCCTGGGCACGGGACCGGGGGCAGGCAGGGGACCGGGCTGGGGTGCGGGCACCGGGGGGGGCAGGCAGGGGGATGGAAGGGGGCCGGGCCGGGCGGCGGGGAGGGCACGGCGGGGCCGAGCGGGGCGCAGGGGCCGGGCCGGGGCACAGGTGGTGCGGGACAGGGCGGACGCCTCGGAGGCGGGCGGGCAGCCCGGGGCCGGTCCCAGCAGGACGGACCCGAACGGCACGGGCTGGGCGGGGCGGGGGGGCACCGGGCCGGTCGGGGCAGCTGAGCACCAGGACGGGACGGGACCGGACCTCACCGGCCGGGCCGGGGCCACGTCCCCCGACTCAGCGCCCCCGAGCCGCGGCTCCCGTTCCGGTTCGGGTTCCGGCTCCGGTTCCGGCCCGGCCGCCGCTCACCTGCGCGCGCCGCCGCCACCTCGGGCCCTGCCTCGGGAGGCCGTCAGGTGACCGCGGCGCCGTCACGTGACCCTGCTCGCGGCCGCCAATCAGCGCCGCCGAGCGCCCCTGCCCGCCGGCGCGCGGCCCGTTGCTAGGCGCGGCCCTGCCTGCGTGGCGACGGCGCGCGCACGCGGCCTGCGCGCCCCGGCGGGGGAACGGGACCACGGTGCCCAGTGCCCGGCCCGCCCGGGGCGCCCCCGGCCTCCCCCGGCCCCCCCGCCCCGGGGTCCTGGTACCGAGCAGCCGCCCGGGCCTGACCCCGGACAGCGGGACCGCGCTCCCGGCGCCGGTGGCGGCCCGTGTCTGGGAGGGGACGGGGATCGGCAGTGCGGGCCTCGCCTCCCGGAGCCCCGCGGGCCGGCCCGCCCCGCCGCGGCTGCTCGGCGCCCTCCGCTGCGAGCCCCGGGTGCGCGGTCCCGTGCGGGGCGTGCCTGCAGCCCGAGCCCGCCGGCAGCCCGTGCCGGGCGTCCCGTCCCAGTACCGAGCGTCCCGTCCCGGTACCGAGCGTCCCATCCCAGGGCCGGGCGTCCCGTGCCCGGGACCCTGCGCCCGAACCGGAGCCCTCAGCTCCGCGGCGGTCCCGGCCTGCAGCCGGAGGGGGCCGGCAGGTGGAGCTGCCAGACCGGCAGACGGCCCGCGGCCGCTCCCTGCTGGCCCCGGAGTTTCGGCGTCGGCAGCCGCCGGGGCAAGCGGGGTGCGGGCTGCCGGCGGGAAGCGAAGCTCCGAAGCCGGCTGCGGTTACCGACTGCCCCCGCAGCCCCGCGAGAGCCCCCGGCCCCGGCGTGCCCGTGCCACGCTGCGCCGTGGGGCACCGACCCAGCCCCGGCCGCCCGTGAGCCGCGGGCCCCGGCACGCTCAGGCCGGTGCTGGCGTGGCGATGGCGGAGCCTTTGCGGCCAAGGGACGGCGGCTGCCGCGGCTCCCGCCCTCGCGCCTCAGCCCTCCCGCGTCGCCCGTCCGTGCCGCAGGCTTCAGCGCTGGCGCTGTGCCCCGGCAAGTGCCCCCCGGCTGCGGCACGGTGCCCCGGTGCGCCTGGCGCCGGGCATTGCCACCCCAGCCGGGGGCCCAGCCGTGCCACCGCGCAGGAGCGGGTGCCCAGGCAGAGGAGTGGTGACCCCGGGTTGTCCCCTCCAGCCCTCTGGGCAGAGGCCACGGCCGCAGCCTCTGTGCTCGGGGGCCCTTCAGCCCCCCTGGCCGCCTCCTTGCTCCTGGGGTCCCCCATAGCCCAGCTCCCCTCGCCCAGCTCCAGCAGCTCACCCAAACCTGCTCCGGCTGCCTTTCCCCACCCCTCCATCATCTCTTCCAGAGGCTGAAGGGTCTGTGGGGGCTGCCCGGAGCGGGCTTGGGGCCAGGGCCGTCTGCCATGGGGCCAGGAGTGACCCATGGATGGGGGAGCGGCACCCAGGGCGGGTGAGGGGGGTGGGGGCCTGCAAGGAGGACGCGGGTGCACGGGGAAGGAGCCTGACGCTGCCTCCAAAGGGCCGGCGGAGCAGTGGCTCAAGGTGCGAGAGCGGCGCCCTGCCTGCGGGAGCCCTGCCCGTGGGAGCCCTGCCCGTGGGAGCCCTGCCCGTGGGAGCCCTGCCTGCGGGAGCCCTGCCTGCGGGAGCCCTGCCTGCGGGAGCCCTGCCTGCAGACGCCCTGCCTGCAGGAGCCCTGCCTGTGGGAGCCGGTCTCGGGGGAGCAGGGGGTCCCAGGGCGGCGTGGCTGTGTGGCTCGGGGGGGCCTGGCCCGGCCAGGGCTCTGCTGGCCAGCGCCGGCTGAGGGCTGAGCAGGGCCAGGGGCCGGGCATCCAGCCCCCGTGGACCCGCAGGCGCCGGCCGGCCAGGGCTTGCAGGCGGCGGGAGGAAGGAAGTGGTTGATGCCGAACCGTTGCTGCGCTCACCGTCCTGGTGCCGCAGGGAGTGGCGGGCTGGGCACGGGCCCGCAGAGCCCCAGGCGTGGCCGTGCACCGCTACGGCATTCCTGCTGCCGAGCCTCCTGCTCCGAGGGACGGGCACGGGCCAGGGCTGGCCAGGGAGGCAGAGGCCTCGTCCCAGCGGCGCTGGTCTGGAGCGGCGTGGCTGGCCTGAGCCCACGGCTCCCCCGGGCTCTCCGTGCCGTGGGGTGGCTGGGGCTGCCCTCGCTCTGTGCCCTGGGCTCCAGCCCCGTGTCCCGCTGGCTGCCGGGCTCCGGCAGCAGCACTCAGCCATCAGGGCTCGCGGTGCCGCAGCTTTGCCCGGGGCCGGCAGCCCCATCGCGCCCTGTGGGTGCCTGAGCCCGGGCCCTCGGGCGGGTGGCACGGCAGGGTCCCCGGGGCTCCGTCCCCACCACCCCTGCCCCGGTGCGTGGGGGGGTGCAGGGTGGTCGGGTGGGTCCCCGCAGCGCCCAGCTGCGCGTTGAGGAAGCGGAGGTTTGCACAAGCCGGTGAGGTACACGTGACCTGGGGAGCGCGGCAGGAGGAACCAGCAGCCGCCCCGCGCAGGGCCCCGGTCCCCACGGCACAGCCGGCCATGGCCCCGTGGCTGCCCACCAAGGAGGAGAAGTATGGCGTGGGTGAGTGTAGGCTGCGCGGGCACCGGGCCCTGCTGGGCTCCCCGGCTCGCTGGAGGGCTGTGGGGCTGGCGGGATGGGGGACTTGCCGCCGGAGTGATGCCCCGTGGCCGTGGGCTGTAGAGGGGTGGGCGACGGTGGGTGAGTGATGGCGTGGGGCTGCGGGGTCAGGGGGGTGAATGGCGCCGGCGGTGGCGGCGATGCTCAGCGGTGCGAGGCGGCGGCCAGGTCCCCAGTGGCAGCGCTGGGTGGGCCGGTGGGTGCAGGAATGAGCGGGGGGGTCCGTGGGGGGCGGCAGGGCTGGCGACAGGGTGGCCTGGGGGATGGGGGCTGAGCAGGGCGGGTGTCGGTGGGACCCCCACACCCAGGGGTGGAGCATGGCTGACGCTGGGTGGGATGGGGAGCCGTGGGGCAGGGCTGGGGCAGGGGGCTTGGCACGGGGTCTGGCCCTCCCCGCTGAGCTGGGGGCCTTGGCTCAGCCTGGCTGTCGAGGCACAGGACCTTCCACCCAGGGGTGGTTAGCTCGTTAACGGGGATCGTTAGCTCACGTATGTCCTGTTCTCAGGGGGGTGCCGGGGGAGCCCAGAGCCACCCCTGTCATTTGCCCCCGGTCCCAGCTGGGGCTTTGCTCCCAACCTGCGTCGGCCCCAGCAAAGCCCTGGGCGGCTCCATTCCCTGCACCACCCCCAGCTCGGGGGCCCTGTGACGACCCCAGCCCCACGCGAGCACACGCTCCCCGTGCCCCACACCAGCCCTCGCAGCCTTGCGCCTCTTCCCGTTTCGGGCTGGGGCCGTTTCCCGCACCCTCCCCTTGCACTGGCAGCAGCACTGGGAGCTGGGGCTGAGCCCCCGTGGGGTCCTGGGCAGCACAGGGAGCAAGGGCTGAGCCCCTGGGGGGGGGAGCAGGCATCAACCGTCCTGTGAGGGGCCCTGCCTGGCTGCAGGCTGGGGGGCACGGGAGGGGGCATGGGTGCAGTGAGCCTGGACGGGGCTGGGTGCTGGTCCGGGCTGGCTCAGGGTCCTCGTGTGGAGGGGCCGGTGGCAGGGGGGGGCCCGTGGGACCTCAGGGCTCCCGGTGCTGCAGGGTGCGCGGGGGCCAGCACGAGGGTCCCATGGAGCGGCGCGGGTCTGGGGGTGTCGCAGCGTGAGCAGGGCTGTCGGTGGGCGCAGGCACCCCAGCGGGGACCCCCGGGTGCAGGGGCGCCTGCCGGGGGCTGTCTGCCCCTCGGTCCCGGGGCCAAGCCGCGGCTGCTCCCCCAGGCAGAGCTGTCGCTACCCCAGGACCAGAAATAGCGGGGGGACGAACCGCAGCGGGGCTGCCGCAGGAAGCGCCTGGCCACCAGCGAGCTCCTGCGCTCCGGCCGCCTCGCTCCCCTCCGCGCCCCGCTGTCCCGCGCCCCTCGCCCCCCGTTCCTCCTCCCCCCAACCCCAGGCTGCGTGGGACGTGGTGAGGCCGGCCGTGGGGCACGGAGCCCCGGGGGGGCTGTGCTGGTGGAGGGGGGACCCGGGTGGGGTGGGGGACCCCCGCGGGCTGACGGGTCCCCGTCCCCTCTCCCCGCAGCCGTGTGGAACTTCCCGCGCACCAGCGAGCATCACCTCGCGCTGCAGATCGGGGAGACGGTGCACATCCTGCAGGCCTCCGAGGGTAAGGGGGCTGTGCCCGCCTGCACCCTCACGCCGGGGCTCCGCGCCCCCCCGCTCCCGCCCCACTGCCGGTGGGCGCCCAGCCCTGCCCTGCCGCGGGGTGCCGGGTCCCCGAGCCCGGCTGATGGCACCCCCCTCCCTCCCCCCGCAGGCTGGTACCGCGGGTACTCGCTCAGGAACCGGGCTGCCCGGGTAGGTGAGGGGCTGCTGGGGCTGGGGCACGGCCAGCGGCTCGCCCCGTCCCCGCTGGGGGCACGCGCCAGGCGGGGGGTCTCTGCGGGACCCTCGGTGGCACGGGCGGCCGTGGCCGTGTCCCCCGGGGAGGGGGGTGTCCTGGCGGCGCTGACAGCTCCGGCTCCCCCAGGGCATCTTCCCGGCCTCGCTCATCCACCTGAAGGGCGCCGTGGTGGAGCGCAGGGGGTAGGTACCGGGCAGGGGTGCAGGCAATGGGCTCCCATCCGCCCCCCCTCCCCCGGCGTGGGGGCCCGTGCGGCGCCGCGGGGCTCCAGGGCTCCCTGCGCCTCTCCCCAGGGCAGAGGAGAGCGTGGTCCCCGCCGAGATGCCCATGGTGCAGGAGATCACCACCACGCTGCGGGAGTGGGCCACCATCTGGAAGCAGCTCTACGTGGTGAGGGCCGGGGGCGGGGGGCGCGGGGGGGGCGCGGGGCCAGCGGGGGCCGGGGGTGACCCCACGCCGCTGCCGCAGGCGGGGCAGACGGAGCGGTACCGGCAGGTGAAGCAGATGATGTGCGAGCTGATGGAGCGGCGCTCGCAGCTGCTCTCGGGGACGCTGCCCAAGGACGAGCTCCTGCAGCTCAAGAAGGAGGTGACGGGCAAGATCGACTACGGCAACAAGTGAGAGCGGGGCCGGGGGGGGGGGGGGGGGGCACAGGCTGCACGGTGCCAAAGGGCGCTCGGCCCCTCTGCTGCCGTGTCCCTGCCAGCCTGGCTGGCTGTCCCTGTGCCCCCATATCCTGTCTGTCAGTATGTCCCTGGTGGCCTGGCTGGCCGTCCCTGTGCCCCCATCATCCTGTCTGTCTGTCCGTATGTCCCTGCTGGCCTGGCTGGCTGTCCCTGTGCCCCCATCATCCTGTCTGTCTGTCTGTCTGTATGTCCCCGGTGGCCTGGCTGGCTGTCCCAGGGTGGCTGGGGACTGCAGGTGCCCTGGGGGTGTGCAAGCCACCTAGCCAAGGGCTACCGCCAGTGAGCCCTGGCTGGGGCGGGAGCGCATCCCTGGTGCTGCCCGGCCCTTGTCCCCTCGCCAGGACCCGTCGGGGTCTGTCCTGCCCCACGCCGCGCCTGCCCCCCAGACCCTGGGCCAGCCCCTGCCCGTGCGGGGTGCACAGACCCGCGTCCCCCCGGCCGGCTGGGCGCCGGGTCCCGCCTCACCCCGCCCCGGCCTCCGCAGGATCCTCTCGCTGGACCTGGTGGTGCGGGACGAGGACGAGAACATCCTGGACCCCGACAGGACCAGCGTCATCAGCCTCTTCCAGGCGCACAAGAAGGCTGCGCAGACCGTCATGCAGCGCATCCAGGAGGAGATGGTGAGAGCCACCCCCCCCAGCGCACCCACCGCCATGGGGCTGAGCCGTGGGGCTGAGCCGTGGGGCTGAGCGGCCTCGTGCCCCCCAGAGCCCGCAGCAGAGCGCGCTGGGCTGCGGCGCCCGCCTGGCGGCTTCGCCCTCCCACAGCCTCTACCTCTGCGTGCGCAACTTCGTCTGCAACATCGGCGAGGAGGCGCAGCTCTTCATGGCGCTCTACGACCCCGGCGAGCAGCGCATGATCAGGTGGGGCCCCGGCGGCGTGGGACCGGCCCCGCTGCCCGACCCCTGCCGCCGGCCGGGAGGGGTGCCCGTCCCGCCGCCCCCTGCCCCGGTGCCATCCTACGCGCTGGCCACCCGCAGGCCGGGCTGGGCTGGCAACCTCCTGCTGCTGGGGATGGCCAGGCTGGGCCAGTGCGGGTGCTGCGACCGGAGCCACTGGTGGGACGAGGGGTCTGCGTGGTGGGAGCGGGCAGGGGCGGGCAGTGCCCTGCCCGTGGCCAAAGTGCTCCAGCCCACGCCGCGGGGTTTGCTCGGGGGCTGTTTGCCGGCAGCCTCTGCCCGGCCGGAGCCCCCGCAGCGTGGGGACGCGCTGAGCTCCAGCTCCGAGGTCCCGGTGCCCGCGCTCCTCACCCCCTCGCCTTCCCCTCGCAGCGAGAACTACGTGATCCGCTGGGCCAGCACCGGCGTCCCCCAGGACATCGAGCTGCTCAACAACCTCAAGGCCATCTTCACGGTGAGCACAGAGCCCCGGGGAGCCGCGCTGCTGCCTCTGCCCTCCCGCAGAGCTGCCTGCAGGGGTACCCCCCGCCCCGTGCAGCATTTCGGGTACGTCCCGCAGAGCTGCCTGCAGGGGTGCCCCCCACCCTGTGCAGCATTTCGGGTACGTCCCGCAGAGCTGCCTGCAGGGGTGCCCCCCGCCCCGTGCAGCATTTCGGGTACATCCCGCAGAGCTGCCTGCAGGGGTACCCCCCGCCCTGTGCAGCGCTTCGGGTGCATCCAGCACCATGCACGGGGACCCCGAGGCTCTGCCACCGCCTGTGTCCCCCTCTGAGCAGCGGCATCCCCGCCCCTTCCCGTGGCTCTCGCTCCTCCCGTGCCCCCCCAGCCCCGCCACTCCTGTGCAGGTCCCGGTCCCAGCACCAGGACATCGGCACCCTTAGGGCCCCCGACCCCGCTCCGTCCCTGTCCCTCTGCTGTGGCCGGGCTCGGCGGTCCCTGCCCGCGGGTGGGGGGAGGCGCAGGCAGCGCAGGCAGCGCCTGCTGACCCAGCACTTTTCCCGCTGCACCAGCAGAGCGGAGCTGACCCTCAGGACGGCCCAAAGGGAGCCGTCGATACGCAGATGAGCCAGGAGAATCCATCTTAATGAGCAGCATCAGCACTTCCAGCCCCCGCGCTCCAGCTCCCCTGGCTCTCACCCACCTCTGACCCCTGCCCGCTGCTGCCATCGGCTGCGCGTCCCCCTGTGCCGCGGCGTGACCCTGCCCCGCGCCGCAGCCCCGTGCCGCAGCCCCGCGCCGCAGCCCCGCAGGAGGGTTCTTGCGCAGGGGCAGTACCCATGGGACCTGCCCCCCCAGGGTGCCCGGAGCGGGGGGACGTGGCCACCCCGCCAAGCCCCACACCATGTCAGACCAGCTCCCTCCCAGGGTAGGGTGCCCACCTTGGCCGTGGGTGCCCCAGGGGCCGTTGGTCTCTACCAGCCCCAGCATTGTCCCCGTCCCGCGGGCTTGGGGCTGCCTGGGGTGCACAGCAGCCCCCGGCTCCCAGGGACAGCAGGGCTGCGTGCCCTCCAGCCGAGCCCCTCCGCGGGGCGCAGTGGCAGGGGGACTCCCCGGCCTGAAGGCAGAGCCGGGGCGCCAGGAGCAGGGACCTGCGGTGGCTCTGCAGCCGCTGGCTCATCCTCCCGCGGAGCCCCGCGTACCCCCGGCCACCCAGCGCCGGCAGGGGCACCTCCCCGCACGCTGCTGCTGGTGCCCGGCTGACGCCGTCCCTGTCCCTGCCAGGACCTGGGCAGCAAAGACCTGAAGCGGGAGAGGCTTTTCCTGGTGTGCCAGATCATCCGGGTGGGACGCATGGACCTCCGGGACACCTACAGCCGCAAGCTCAGCACGGGCCTCCGCCGGCCCTTCGGCATCTCAGGTGAGGGCAGGCTCTGCCGTGGGTGCCGGGAGGAGACCCCCCCGCTCTGTCTGCACCAGCACCCCCAGCACCCACCTCTTGGCCACCGGGCTCCCGGAGGCTCGCTGGCCATGGAGCCCCAGGGCTGCTCCTGCCCCTGGCCAGGCAGCCCCCACCCCCCCGCAGGGACCCCGACCCTCGCCTGCCTCTGCACAGCCCCGCTCGCCCTGTGCCCCCAGGCTCCCTGCCCCGTCACCCCCTCCCCAGCCTGACCCACAGCCCTCAGACGGGCTGGCTGGGGAGCCAGGGACGCGCCTCGGCGAGCCAGCGCGTGCCGGGAGCTCAGCCACCGGGGAGGTGCCGGGAACTGTGGACACACGGGCGGCTCATTGCCCCCCCAGCTGCGTGTGTCCCCGGGGAGGGGCCGGGCGGATCGTCCTGTCCTCCCTGTACCAACCGCCCTGCCCACGGGCGACGGAGAGGTTCTGGGTACGGCTTGTTGTGGCCAAAGCCTGCCCCAGAGCTCTGAGGTCACCTGTGGTGGCCGTCCAGTCAGTGGCCACCAGCTCTGCGAGCCGTCCCCCAGAGCCCTGCAGCTGGGGGGGTCGCGTGGTGTGAGCCCCCAGCAGCCAGCTCTGCCCCAGGGCGGCTGGAGAAGCGCAGGGAGAGGCGAGGGGAGCCCGAGGGGCAGGCGGCCCTGGGGCTGTGCCCCATCACGGGACCCTTCCCCACTCTGGGGGCGGATGCCGGTGCTGCTGCAGCCCCCCCGGGGGGTCCCACGGGTGACCTGTGCCGGGACGCCAGGCCCCAGCCCGCGTGGGCAGCACGTCCGTCCGCGGCGGAGCCGTGCGGGCGCGGGGTTTCCCCCCGCCGGGAGCCCCGGGCGGCTCGGTGCCGTCTGGCGTGGGGCGGCAGGGGGGCCTCGGTGGCACAGGGTGACCTTCCCGTGGGACACCGGCCGGGGCACGCGGGGTCCGTGCGGGGGGCACAGGCCAAGCGGTGGCTGCAGGGCGGGACGAACCCGGGTGCTGGTCCCGGGAGGATTTGGCATGGGGGGCCCTGGCGCTGGGAGCGGGGGCTGGCGGCGCCGGTGGCAGCCACCCCACGCTGCCGCCTGTGCCGCCGCAGTGATGGACATCACCGACATCACCAAGGGGAAGTGCGAGAGCGACGAGGACAAGCAGCACTTCATCCCCGTGCACCTGTGAGTCCTGGGGGGCTGGCGGGGGGCAGAGCTGGCGGGGGGCTGGCACCGGGACAGCGGCTGCACGGGGGCAAGAGGTGCCAGGATCAAAGACGAAAGATTTTTCGGTTAAATGTGGCTTTGCAAAGGGCCGGCGGGTCCCTGGGACGCGAGGTTGCTGGGTCTGGGACCTGAGCGGGGCTGGGACAGGGGCGTTGCTGCGGGCAGCGCACGGGGGGGGCCCACGTCCCGCTGGAGCTCTGCCCCCCCCGCGCACTCGGGGTCCTGGCCCTGCTGCGGGTGCCTTCCCGCGCCCCCTCCCCGCGGGCTGGGGGCCGGCAGGCTGGGGACCTGCGGTCGACGTGGGCGGCCGCCGGTTTGCTGGTGGTTGGAGCCTGGCCAGGGGGGCTGTGCAGGGCTCCCTGCACCCCCAGCGGGGACCCCCTCCGAATCGCCCCGCTCCGGTGTTCGCAGGGCAGCCGCTGACAACGATTTTCTTCACAACATGATCAGGAAAGCCGTGGAGGGGAAGGACATCAACCACAAGGGACAAGGTAGAGCCCCCGCGTCCCCCCGCCACGCGTGCCCTCTGCAGGGGACGGGGCGAGTGCCCTCCCATCCCACCCCACCCCATTTCCCTGCGGGTGCTGCTCGCGCTGGGGTCCCCGGCTGCCCCCTGGCCCCCGTGCTGGGGCAGCCCCCGTGCCGCTCCCGGCAGGGCTGGGGGGCTCGCTCTGACCCTGCTCCCCCTCCCACTGCCTCCCCCCGGCTCTGCCACGCTCTCACCCACCGAAAAACCGCAGCGGCCGCGGGGGTGCGAGTGATCCGGGGTGCTCGCTGCGTGAATTGTCCCGGCAGTCGGGATCAGAGACGAAGGGGGCGGCTGGGAATTGACCCCAGGCCCAGGGCTGAGCCCCCGGGAGGGGCGGCCGCTTCCGCAGGGGGCGTGCGGGGCCGGCAGCCTTGCGTGGCACTGGCCGAGCCGAGCCGGTGCGGGCCGCGGGGCTCACGTCTCGGCTCTGTCCTGGCAGGGTTCTGGGTGTCCCTGAAGATGCTGTGGGGAGACTTGAGCCAAGTGCGGAAGGACCATCCCCACCTCGTGGACCGCAGCACGGTGGTGGCACGCAAGCTGGGCTACCCGGAGGTCATCATGCCAGGCAAGCGGGGCGGAGGGTTGGCCCGGCCCTGGAGGGCTCCGGGGGTCCCAGCCTGGGGTTACGGGGTGGGACCCGGCCTCGCTGACGGGGCTGTCCCCCCCAGGAGACGTCAGGAACGACATCTACCTGACGCTGGTGCAGGGCGAGTTCGACAAGGGCAACAAGAAGACGCAGAAGAACGTGGAGGTGACCGTGTGCGTCTGCGACGAGGCGGGCAGCGTGGTGCAGGTACGGCGGGCGCGGATCGGCCCTGGGGAGAGGGACCCTGCCCCCCCCCCCACCTCGGGCGGAGGCAGCAGCTCCGCAGCGTGCCGGTGCCGGTGCCAGCGCCAGTGCCAGTGCTGGTGCCAGCACCAACTGCCCCGAGCAGCCCCTTTGCTGCTGGAGCCCCCAAATCTGCCCTTGGAACAGAGGTCTGGGACAGTGGTGGGAAGGGCTAGAGAGAAAATCGTCTTCTCCTGGGGATGGCCAGAAACCCTGGGTACCCCTGGAGCCCCCCCCCGGGCGTGGGGTGTCCCAGCTCCCTGGCCCTGGGAGGGGGGGCACTGGGGGGGGCTCAGACCCCTGCCCCGGCACTGCCTGCTGCCCTGTCCCTCTCGCCGGGGTTTGCTCTCATTTCAAACGCAGCTCTCGCCTGGCCCCTGGGACCAGGGCTGTGAGCTGCTGGGGGTCCCGCGGGGCTGGGCTGGCCTGGGGGGGGGCAGCCCCCACCTCCTTCTCCATCCCCAGTAACGCCTGGGGGGCTGCGTGTCCCTTGCTGGCTCCCTTCGGAGGCGGCACCAGGCCTGCTGGAGGTGGAGGGGACAGGGTTGGGGACAGGGAAGCCTTTTGTGCCCCTCTGAGCATGGCTGGGGGGGGACAGCGGGAGAGATGTCCCCCCGCGGGCTGGGCTGTTGTGAAGGGGCACCTGGGCTGGGGGGCTCGGGCTGGGGCTGCCGAGGCGTGGGCAGGGGAGAGCGGCTCGGGGGGGGCTGGACTGCGGGGGGGCTGCCCCGGGGTAGCAGGGGACACAAACGGCTTCAGCCCCTCGGGTGACCCGACCGCGAAGCGCCCCTGCTGCTGCTGCTCCCCCCGCAGAACGTGATCTACCACGGGGCGGGGGACAGGCCGGCCAGCGAGTACCGCTCCGTTGTCTACTACCAGCAGCGGCACCAGCGCTGGATGGAGACGGTGAAGGTCTGTACCGGCCTCGGGGCGCGGGGGCTGCGGTGGGACGGGGGCTGCCGCCCCCCAGGCTGCGCCCCTCGCTCCTCCGCACCGCGGGACCCCGCTGCTGGAGGGGACGCCCCCTCACCGCTGGCTTTTCGGGGGAGCAAAGCCCCCGGGTCCCCAGCCTGGGGAGGATGGGAAATGCTGCTGGTGTGGCAGCTGCACCCCTGGGTGGGGGCTCAGGGGGAGGCGATGGACGCTGTCCCCGCCGGCAAGCGGAGCGGGGGCCGGGCGCCGGGGGTGCGGCACAGCCGGCGGTGCTCCCGCGGCGCGCGGGGGGGCTCACGGCCACGCACCACCGGCCCTGCACGGGCGCCTGGGTCTCCAGCTCAGCGCCGGGAGTGGGAAGCCGAGCCCGTGGGGCAGTTCTGAGGCACCCGGCAGCCCCACGCAGCCCTCGCCCGAGCGGCGCGGGGTTTGGCCAGCCGGGCGGCCCAGCCCGTGCCCTCCTGCGCTCAGGCGGCGCGCGTGCTCCCTCGCAGATCGCCGTTCCGATCGAAGACGTCCACAAGACCCACCTGCGGTTCACCTTCCGGCACCGCTCCTCCAGTGACTGTGAGTGTCCCCCTTCCTCGCTGGCATTCCCGGCGACGGCTGCGGGGGAGGCGGCTGTGCCAGCCCGGCGGCGGCGGGGCCCGCGTCTGGCGCCGCGTGGGGACGCAGCGGGGGCGCTGGGTTCACGTGCGGGAGGAAGGAAGCCGTGTCCCCGTCCCGCTCCGTGCCCGCGGCGGGGCGCGGGGAAGCTGCTGCCTCTTGCGGGCGCCGGCGCGTGGCTCCCCGCAGCGCCTGCCCCGCGTCCCGCGGATTTTGGCTGCAGCAGGGCCGTGGGCTGTGGCGTGCCGCTGGGGCTGCGGGCGAGTGGGAGCCCCTGCCTGCGCTGCCCGTCCCCTGCCTGCGCTGCCCGTCCCCTGCCCGCGCCGTGGGTCCCCAGGCTCCCCCGCAGCCGGCTTCACCTCGCCCCGCGTTTGTCTCTCCCAGCCAAGGACAAAAGCGAGCGGATTTTCTCCATGGCCTTCGTGAAGCTGATGCGGCCAGACGGCACCACGCTGCGTGACGGGGAGCACGACCTGGTTCTGTACAAGGTACGGGGGGGTGAGGCACGGGGGCCAGGCAGAGCCCCCTCGAGGCAGGCGGGCTGGCAGCCCCCCCAAGGCGTGTGGGGCTGGGGTCCCGGTCCCTGCCAGGGCTGCGGCGCCGGTGGCACGAACCCAAAGCCCCCGCAGGGTTTCCAGCCCCTTCCTCCCTCCCGTCCTTTCTGCCCTTGGCGGTGCTGGTGAGCTCGGGTGGCATGGCCGCCCTCCGCTGGCATGGCCGCCACGTCCCGGCCTTGCCAACGAGCATGGAGGGATCGTTTTGGAAGCCGCCCCAGTGCGTCCTCCTAGGTGTGGGGTCACCACCAACGGGCCAGCCCCGTCCCCTGGCATGGGGTCACCACCAACGGGCCAGCCTCGTCCCCTGGCATGGGGTCACCACTGATCTGATGGGCCAGCCCCGTCCCACACTGTGGGGTCACCATGGAGCTGAGGGGCTGTCCCCGTCCCCTGGGGCTCCCGTGGGGCTGCGGTGCCCGGTGCGAGCCGTGCTCTGCCTTGCAGGGTGACAGCAGGAAGCTGGAGGACGCCGGCGCGTACCTGACCCTGCCCTCCACCAGGAACCTGTCGGAGCCGAAGCTCCTCTCCGGCTCCTCCTTCCGCGTGAGCGGAGGGGCCTCGGGCTTAGCCGTGTCGGCCCGGGACAGCTTCCAAATCTCGACGCTCGTCTGCTCCACGAAGCTGACGCAGAACGGTGAGTGCCAGCTCCCCGAGGGGGCGGCGGCGGGGCCGTGCCCCCAGCCCATCGGTGCATGTCTGCCCGCGGCGGGGTGGTCTGCTGCCCTGCCTGGGGAGGGGGCTGTGCCCACGCTGGGGGCCGTGCTGGTGCCAGTGCCCACGCTGGGGGCTGTGCTGGTGCCCACGCTGGGGGCCATGCTGGTGCCAGTGCCCATGCTGGGGGCCGTGCTGGTGCTGGTGCCCACGCTGGGGGCCGTGCTGGTGCCCACGCTGGGGGCCGTGCTGGTGCTGGTGCCCACGCTGGGGGCCGTGCCAGCACTGACCCCTCTGGCGCGGTGCTGCCAGGCTGGGCCTCGCTGCCGTCGCTAACGGCGCTGGGGCCACGTGCTGAGAGCGCTGAGCGCGCCATGGCCCGGTGCGGGGGGCGAGGGGCCGCTGCTCTCGGGGCCGTTCCCTGCCCACAGCGCGGTTTCGGCTTCCCCAGGCGCAGCCTCCTGCTCAGCTGAGCTTCAGGCTCTCGTGGTGCTGGAGTCGGGAAGCCCTCGGGGGCTCGGATGCCTGCGGGTCCCGGCTGCCCCCGGCAGCGCCGCGCTGGCCACCGTCTCGGCGGTGCCATGGCCGCGCTCTGTGCGTGCTGCGGCCGCTGCCCGGGAGCCGTGCCGGTGGGTCGGCGCGTGGCCCCCTGCGTGTCCGACCGGCACAGCCGCAGGAGCTGCAGAGCGGCTGCCATGGGCGGGTGGCACAGCCGGGGGCGCGGGGCAGGCGCCCGGGGTGGGCACCGGGAAGCCACAAGGGGTGCGGGGGCCCTCGACGCGCCCCAGCCCCCGGCATGGTCCAGCCGGTGGAGGGCACAAGGGGGGGGATGAGGATGGCGACCCACGGTCCCCCTGCCCGAGGTGCCCTCCCTGCAAGGTTCGTGGATCACACGGAAGCCGCAGCTCCGGGGCTCAGCCCTGCTGTTGGGGGTCCCGGTTTGTCTCCGGCGGCAGAGGAAGGTGCCTGCCCGCGCGGCCGCACGACGGAGCGGTGGGAGCCCGGCACAGCAGGCGCCCACCCTGCGTCCCCCGGCGCGGGGCCAGCAGCCAGCGGCACCGCGTCCCTCCGGGATGGGGCCTCTCCCAACGGATGCCCCGGGCAGCGAGGGGGGGCGGGGGAGCCGGGGGGTTCTGCAGCGATCGGGGCTGGCAGCGAGTGAAGCCGTGGTGACTGTCCCCTTCCCTCCCCCGTGGTGACTGTCCCCCTCCCCCCCCCCTGGGGCCTGTCCCCTTCCCCCCCCCATGGTGACTGTCCCCTTCCCCCCCCAGTCAACCTGCTGGGGCTGCTGAAGTGGCGCGCCAAGCCCAGCCTCCTCGCCGGCAACCTCCAAAAGCTGATGAACGTGGACGGAGGGGAGGTCATCAAGGTAAAGCCGGGACGTTCCTCCCCGCCGCGCCGGGGTCTTCCCTCCCACCTCCTCCCTTCCCGGCTCCCGCGCTGGCATCTCCCGCCACGTCCCTTGGGGGGGGGCAGAGGGATGTGAAAGCTCCCGGGGGCCGTGGCGTTGGCCCCGGGTGTTTCCCGGCAGCCTGGCCCGGCGTGGCTGCCGGAGGCGGGGGAGCCACGCTGGCCTGGGCGCCCCGGGAGCGTCCGGCACGGCCCCAGCGCCTCTCCCAGGGAGATGCTGCCGCTGCGGGCGGCAATCGCCCCCCGGGCCCCGGAGCCCCCCCTGGGCAAGCAGGCGGCCGCAGGGGCAGTGCCGGGCTCCCGCCGGGGCCATGCCCTGCCCTGGAGTCGTGTCCTGGCAGGGGGCTGGCCGGGCACGGCGCTGCTCCCCTGCTCAGAGGCGGGCTTGGGATGATGCCGGGAGCTAACGCTCGGGTCCTCACAGCCCTCTGTCCCCCCAGTTCCTCCAGGACACGCTGGATGCCTTGTTCTCCATCATGATGGAGCACTCGGACACGGATGTCTACGACACGCTTGTCTTCGATGCCCTGGTAAGCGGGACCTGCTTCCCCTGGGTGCCGGGCATGGCTCTGGCCCCAGGACGAGCCAAGGTCGGACCGGGGCGGGTTTGGGATGGGGGTCCCTGATCTGGCCAGATGAGCTGTGCTCAGACCTGTGCAGCATCCCCAGCTCTGCCCTGGTGCCAGGGTCGGTAGAGCTCGGCTGAGCCAGCGTGGGGCACAGCCGTGGCTCTGGGGGACACCGTCCCCCCAGGGGACAATTCCAGCGAGATTCCGAGGCGCTGACTCCAAGATCAGCAAGATTCCAACCTCAGAGATGGGACCAGGGGAGGGCTGGGGTGGCTCTGGTGAGACACCCGGGGTTGGTGGTGGCACCAGCTCCGGGCAAAGCGGCTGTGAAGGGTCCTGTGGCCACTGGGCGTGGGGCTTGTTTTGGGCTGGCCGCCTCTCGGGGGTCTGCCCACCCCAGCAGGCTGGGCGGGCGTGTGGGGGCTCTGACGGCCACAGCAGCCTCCAGAGGGGCCAGTGCCACTGTGGCTGTGGCTGCAGGCACCCGGCTGGCCCCGGGCATCCCACCGCCCGCCCCGAGCCGTGCCCGCTGCCCCTTCCCTCAGGTTTTCATCGTGGGGCTGGTGGCCAACAGGAAGTTCCAGCACTTCAACGCGGTCCTGGAGGCGTACATCCGCCAGCACTTCAGCGCCACGCTCGCCTACAAGTGCGTACCGGGCAGCGGCGGGGGGGCGGCTGGCGGGCAGCGCGGCACAGCTCGGGGGCTGCCCCGAAGGCTGCTTGGCTGAGGCCGGGAAGCCCCCTGAGCCCCGGCCGCCCGCGCCCCCGTCCCGCAGGAAGCTGATTGCGGTGCTGACCCAGTACGTGGAGCACGCCAGCCAGGGCGAGCCCTGCGAGCCGCTCATGCGCACCTTCAAGGCCCTGGAGTACATCTTCAAGTTCATCGTCCGCTCCCGGCACCTCTTCGCCCAGTAAGTACCGGCGGCTGCTTCCACCGGCCCAGGGCTGCGCTCCGCCGGGCTGCTCCGCCAGCGCCGCGAGCTGGCAGCACCGCTGGAGCCTCGGCCCCCGGGATGGGCTCTGTGGGAGCGGGGAGAGGAGAGAAGGTCCCGGGGGGGTCCCTGTGCCACGGGAGCAGTATCGGTGCTGACCATTGGGCTCAGGGATGCGGCGCTGGCACCTCAACCCGCCCGGTGCTGGTGCTGGCGTTGGGGTTGAGGTTGGATGTGGCGCCCGCAGCTCCCGGCACGCTGTGGATGTGCTGCGGTGTCGGCCGGTCCGCAGCCAGGCTCTCCCCCACCACCGCACCCCCCCTCCCTGCGGGTTCTGGCAGTTTTCCGTCCTCCGGCTGCAGCGGGGGCGGCGCGGTCTGGCAGGGGTGGCGGGCAGGGCTGTGCCGCCCGGGGCAGGGCAGCCCCCGCGGCACGGGAGGTGTCGTCGCGCAGTTTGCTCGCCAGCGACGAGCGGCACCTCGCAGCGCTTGCCGAGCACGGCGGCGGCAAGGCAGCGCGCCTGCGTTGGCTGGAGGCGAGCCTGGTTTGCGGTCCGTCGGGCTAACGGCTGCCGGTTCCTCCTGCCCACCGAGCTGGCCGACAGCCCACGAGCCCTGGCTGCAGCCACCCGGCGTGGAGCCCACGCTCCCGCCCTGCCACGCTGGCGGCTTTGCTCCATCTCGCCACGTGCCGTGGCATGGGGAAATGCCCGGCTCCCACGTCCGGCTGATCCCACGCGAGCACGGCCCGCGGGACCTGCCATGGCCTCCTGCCCCGGCCGCCCCTGCCCGCTGGGTTTTTCCAACGCGCTCTGACAAACCCGCCGCGACGGGGACGGCAGAGCCCCCCGGCAGCCTGCTCCCCGCGGGGCTGCGCCGCGGCCGGAGCGGCTTCGTGGCGTCCTGCCTCGCCCTCCCTGCTTGCTCCGGAGAGCTCCTGCCTGCCCGGCGGGTGTTCCCTCGGAGGGAAGGTGTTGTGTATCCCCCAGCGGGGCTCCTCGTGCTACGGACCAGGCTCCGCTCGGGCCGCTCAGCTCTCAGCCGGCCGGCGGTCTCCGTGCTGCCCCCGCAGCGTCTCCCGCTCAGCCGAGGGCGCTACCCGCGAGCCTCCCTGCGCGGCACCAGTGACGCCATTAGCGGGTGCGGGCGGCGGCGGGTGCAGTGACACCGATTCGGGGTCTGTGCGAGGACCGCCCCACCAGCCCGGCGTGGGAGCTGGTAGGAAGCACCCCGTGCCCTGCAGCTCCCGGACCTTGCCCCGGGCTGCTCTCGCCCTCCACCGGTCACTGGGCTTCCAAATCATTCCCAATGCCAAGCGTGCCTTCAGCCCCGGGGGCCCTCGTGCCACAACAAAACCCGAGGCAGCACAGTGCCTGGGGAGGGGGGCCCTGGGGCACCCCCCGCTTGTCCTGGCGCAGCGGCTCATGCCCCCACCGTGGGAGGGAGGGACTTTTTAGCAGGGCCCGTGGTGACGGGGCACAGGCCATGGCTGTAAGCTGAGGGAGCGTTGGTGCGGGCTGGACGTCAGGAGGGTGTTTTTACGTGGTGGGGGGAGGCCCTGACACAGGTTGGGAGGGTTCAAGGTCGAGTTAGCCGGGAGACGTCCCTGGCCATGGCAGGGGGCTGGACTGGGTGATCCTGGAGGGACCCTCCCTACCCAAACCCTTCTGTGACCCGGCGATAAGCAGCACAGGGGGCTGGGAACCGTGACGGCTCCTTGTTGCTGCTGGGGACAAGGTCAAAGTGCCCCCCCCGGCCCCTCCAGAGCCCTCCCGGGACCCGGTGTCATTTGTGGAGGTGAGGCTCCCATCCTAATCTGCATGCCGGGACAAACGGCTCCCGCGGGCGAGCGTGGGTGAGCCCGGCCGAGCCGCTGGGCTCCGGCGGAAAACTTAAACCCCAGCCAACGGGGTTACCAGAAAGAACAGGTTCCGTTCCTCTTTCATTCCCAGTAGACGGCTCCAAAAGCTGAAGTGTCCCACGGCAGAGGCGGGCGGCGGGGGCCCCTGCGTGCGGCGTGGCCCGGCGGTGCTGGGAAGGCAGCGGGACCGCCCCGGCGCGGGCGCCGCGCATTGGCAGGCGGGCGTTTTCCAGGAGCGGGGCGAGCGCCCAGGGTCTGCCCCCTCCGCCTGGGACCACCGGCGCCAGGACGGGCATCGGCGTCCCCGTCGGTGCTCCGTGCCCCGCTC
Organism: Butorides virescens; assembly: GCA_017310255.1. Lineage (NCBI taxonomy): Eukaryota > Metazoa > Chordata > Aves > Pelecaniformes > Ardeidae > Butorides > Butorides virescens. The sequence goes on from JADKXX010028593.1 coordinate 19,202, forward strand.
GCCGCGGTGTTGGGCTCCCGGCACCCCCGGGGCACGCAGCCCTCCCTCTGCCCCCGCGTCCCCCTCGCCCCCCGGCCCCGCTGCCTGCCCCACTGGCAGCGCGCCGGCGCCCGAGCCGCAGCAGGGCCCCTCCGTCCTTCCTCGCTCCCGCTTGCCAGCCCTTCCCAGGGCCGTGCCCGCGGCCGGGGGCTGCTCCCGGGCTCCAGCATGGAGCAAGGCGTCTCCCTCCTCGTCACGTGTGAACGTAGAGAGCAAATTCCCCAGCTTATGGAAGTTCTGGCAGAGGACATTAATTACACGGGGCGTTTGCAGCCAGCCCTGTCAGCTTGCGCGGGAATGAAGGCGTCCCTCAGGACATTTAGTGCTTTTATTCGCCCCCCCTTTATCTCCGGGATCTCAGCAGCGCAGTAACACGGGCTCCTCAGATCTTCTAAATATTTAAGTGCTGCTGCAATTTGTACACCGTCTATAATTTAAAGGAATTAGCTCGTAATTATACCGAGCCCCTGGGGGTTGCTGTATCCCTTTGACTCCGCGGCGCAGCTCGGGGCGCCCGTGCGAGGGTCCCCGTTCCTGCGGGGACGGTTGTGGCAGGGCCCGGCCGTGGTGGGCTGGGGGTTCCGCACGCGAGCCCCTTCGGCAGCTCTGTGGCCCCCGCGTGGGGGACGGGCTCCCTGGTTCCCCTCCGTGGGCAGGAGCTGGGGGGGCAGTGAAGGGGCTGGACCCTGGCGCCGGCCACGGGAGCTCTGTGCCCGAAATGTGGGAAGGCGCCCCCAGCCCTGGCTCTCCAGGGGGACCCACACCACCGCTCCCACCACGACCCCCTTCTGCACCCCATGCACGGTGCTGGGGCAGGCGGGGACCAGCGGAGCCCCCCAGAGCTCCCTGCACCCCTCCCGATGTTGGGGACCTCTCCTGTCCCCTGGCCATGGTAGCCCCAGCTCCCCTTGGAGCCCCCCAGCGCCCACATTGCTTCGGGGGGGGCTGGGGGAGCTGGGGCTTTGCTGGGGCGGTGAGATGTTCTCCTGCTGGCCGCTTCCTCCCTCCCAGTTCCTCTGGCTGCTTCTGCTTTTCGGCTGCCACCGAGGGCGGCAGAGCCTTCCCCAAAGTGCTCGTCGTCACCTGGGCTTGCTGCGTGCGGCCCCCGCTCCCCTGCAGCGCGGGGGGGGCTGCCTTGCTGGCTCTCGCCCCCATCCCTCCACAGCCGCCCGCTTCACAGCTCACAGCCCCCCCGCCCGACCGCGCGCAGCCCCCCCATTCCTGCAGCACCCCGGGCTCTGCCACAGCTCCTGGCCCGGGGCAGCCCAGCGCCCCTGCGAGGACTGGCCCCGCAATCCCCCCCCCCCCCGGTCACTTGTGCGGCTGGGGACCCCCCGGCTCCTGGGGGCCCCCCCCGGCCCCCCCTTCCACGGGGACTTTGCTGGGGTCCCCAAAGGCTGTGGCTGCCGCCTGGCTGGAGGCTCCAGTGGGAGAGCTCTGGGGGTCCGCAGGCAGCCACGCTGGCCCCCCCAGGTGGATCACGCCCAGCGCGGTTGTGCCGCAGTCCGCACGGATTTGCTTGGCGGGTGGGAGGCCGGGTAATTTTTCCTGCCCCTCTGCTGCCGGTGCTTGCCGGGTTTCCGTGCTGCGCCGCAAGCTTGGAGCCTGGAGCTGTAGGAACCGAGGCCGGAGCGTGGCCGGTGCCTCTGCCCCCAGTCCTCAGAGCGGGTCGAGAACGCTGCTTCTGGGTGGCCCCAGGGACGGGCAGTGGCTGTGCCAGGGCGGTGGCCGTGCCAGGGCGGTGGCCGTGCCAAGGTGGTGGCCGTGCCAGGGCAGCATCCGTGCCGGGGCTCACTGCGAGACCCAGCTATGGAAAACGACCACCGAGGAGCGTAATTAACTGGGATCGCAGGTGCCACCCGCAGTCCCCGGGGGAAGGTGCGTGGGGCGGTGTCGGTGCGGTGTCGGTGCGGTGGCAGTGTGGTGGCAATGCGGTGACTCTGGCTGTTGCAGGCTCTATGAGGGGAAGGAGACGGCCGAGTTCCAGTGCTCCCTGCAGCAGTTCTTCCTCTCCCTGAACCAGCTGATGAAGTCCCCGCTGGAGGGTCCCACGCTGCTCTCCCAGGTACGGCTGGGGGATGGTGCTGCGGGGGGGCTCAGCTCTGGCACGCAGCAGGATGGACGCTGCCCCGGCGGGGGTGGCACCGGCTGTGCCCGTGCAGGGTGACGTGGGCTGTCCTGTGTGCAGACCCCCCCACGCGTGGGGCGTCAAAGGGAGCTGCCACCCTGCGTGGTGCCTCGCGCCCCCCCAGGGACCCCCACTTGTGCCCCTGATGCAAAGCCCCGGGGAGCAGAAATGGTGCCCCCCGCTGTGGGTCCCCGCAGGCACGGCCGCGTCCTTTACCAGCGGCCGGTGTTGGGGTCCTCCAGCCGCCGGTGTGCCGGTGCCGGGAGTGAGAATCAGAAAATCGTCTTAAAAGCAAGAAATCCCTTAGCTTTAAATGCGTGGTGATGGGCTCCGCGCTGCCCACGCGCCGGCGGATGAGACCTGGGGCTGTGGCGGGTGGGCTCTGGCAACGTCCGCTCTTGGCCCAGCACCGATCCGGGAAGGCTCACTAAAAATTGGGAATTACCAGGGAGGGACTCGAGAGGAGAACAGAACACACCCTTTGCCAGAGCGTAAGCCGCCGCGTGCGTCTGTGCCTGGTGCCCCTGCTCCGGAGCGCGGGAAAGCCCCCGCGAAGGGCTGCGGTGTGCGGGGGGCTTCCCGGCGGGATCGCCTGCCTGGCCGGGACAGACCCCACCGTCCCGGAAAGGGGGGAGCGGGAGCGGGGACGGGGAGCTGCAGGTTTGCAGGGGGTGGGAGGCAGACGTGGTGGCTCAGGGTCCCTCCGTGCTCAGGACGCAGGGAGCGCCTCGTCGACGGGCCAAGGCGGCGCCGGCTCCCCTGCTGCGCGGGGAAGCGGCCGAGCCCCTCGCCGTGGGGCAGGCTGGGGGTGCCGGCACCCTGCGCGGGTTTGCAGCAGCTCTGCTGGTCTGGGGAAGACAAATCCGCCCGGGATTATTTAGTCACATCTGGAGATCTTCCCCGGGCTGCCCCGGCTCGGGCCGAGGGTCCGTCCTGCCCGTCAGCGCCCCGACACGGGCAGCGGGCGCCCCGCGAGGGGTCGGAGCCGAGCAGAGGCTTTGGTCCCCTCCAGGGACTCACCCGGGCGGGGGGGGCTGGACGAGGACGGTGCTGGCTCAGGGCCCTCGACCCAGGGGGAGGCAGGAGGGGCTGGGGTCGCCCCCCTGCCCGTGCCGCATCCATCCAGCCCCGCGGGCGCAGGGCAAAGCGGGGACGGCACAGGCAGCTCCCCCCTCTTTTTGCAGGGAGCAGCCCTGAAGTACCTGCCTTCCATCCTCGAGGACGTGGTTGGGATCTTCGACCCCTCTGCGCTGGGGTAGGGTCCCCGTCCCCCCCATCACCCCCATCCCCCCCATCACCCCTGTCCCTCCCATCCCCCCCGCCCCCCCCATCCCCCCCGCCCCCCCCCCCATCCCCATCCCAGCTCTGTGGTGTGCTCGGTGCCTGCTGCAGCCGCCTCTGCCCCCCCGCCCCATCCCGCAGCCACCCCCGCTCCTGGAGCTGCCGGCAGGGACGTGGGCTGGTGCTGCGGGGCGAGGGCGAGAGCGGGCGGAGGGGCCCGGGTGTCCTGGTGCCTGGGAATTGCTCCTGGTGCCTGGGAATTGCTCCTGGTGCCTGGGAATTGCTCCTTATCCCCTCCCTAGGGCAAAGCCGGGGGGGTCCTGCCCAGTTTTAGCAGCAGCCTGTGCTGCAGGCTGGGGCCGAGCCTGGAAGCCCTCAGTCCCAGATGGGTCCGTTTTGGGAATTCGGGCAGGGATTTTATGCTGGGGGTCTCCTCTGCAGCAGGCACGGGCTGCTTGGTGGCTTCGTGTGGTGGGACCGTCCCGCCCTGCGCCCCCCCCCGGCTCTGCCCTGTCCTGACCGAAACGTGGGGGCAGTCGGTACCCAGACCCCCGCCGCTGAGCTCGTCCTCTGTGGAAGGGAGGGGGCTGCGGGTGCTCGGCGCCGCGGCGCCGGGGGGGTCCTCGCGAGCCCCGTGTTTGGCACTCGCCAACTCAGCGTGCCCGGACGCAGGGCCCTGCTGCGGGACTTCGTTGGGAACCTGCCCCCCCAGCGCCTGCTGAAGCAGAAGCTGCAGTCCCTGACCGACATCGTCAACAGCCAGGTCTTCCAGTCCTACGGTGGGTGAGGGGGGCGCTGGGGGCCCTGCCCGCGCTCAGCTCGCCGGGACCCCTCCTCTGCCCCGAGTGGCTCGGGGGGGGGGGGGCAATTCCCCGGGGCTTGTGCCGCAGCCGTGCGCTGGCCAGCCCCTCGCCGGGGCGCAGCCGGTGCTGCCGCAGTGAAGCTCCGCTGGCTGCAACGCTGCCGGGGGGAACGCGGCTGCGCCGGAGCGCTGCGCCGCCGGCGCGAGGATGGTGTTTGGGGCGGGGGTGTCGGGGGCTTGTCAGGCTGGGCGGCCGTGCCGAGCAGGATTCCCAGGTCTGCCCCGATTCCGGTGCTCCTCAGTGCCCTTAGGAGCAATCCAGACCACAAAAAAAAGCAGACCGGGTCAATTTTGCCCTGCCAGGCAGAAGTGACTGACGGCACGCGGGGGGCAGACTCGGGGTTTAAAATAACCTCAGCAAGTTGGAGAAAAGGTTTTGAAAGACACAGCCCGTGTTTGAGCTAAAAAGAGCCGCGTGAAAGCAAGCACCGAGCAGGCAGAGGACGGAGCCCAGGGCGGCAGCGGTGGGGCAGGGGGGGCTCGGGGTGCGGAGGGGCCCGGTGGTGCGGGCAGAGCACCCCGGGGCGGGCAAGCACCCCGCACCCCGCTCGGCCGCAGCGATGGGCTGGCTTCAGGCACCCTCTGGGAGGCACCGGAGCCTTGGGGCCAGGCGGGAGCCAGCCCGAGGAAAGCGGGAAGAGAGCTTGGGGTGGGGAGGAGAGGGCGAGGGGCTCGGGGCAGGCGCTGCGTGCGGCGGCGAGAGCCAGCCCGGGGCAGGGGCAGGGGCAGGGGCAGGGGGCGCAGGAAGGGCCCAGGGCTCGCACGTACTCAGCACCGGAGCCCCTGCTTCGTCTGGATGTGTCCAGCTTAGGAGGTCCCCACCGATTCCGTTTGACCGTGCGCAGCCTGACGGGGAGAGCAGCAGAACCCCATGTGTCGGGGGGGAAGCCGGGGCGGGCGAGGTTCGGCCGGGGCTTTCCTGGCTCAGTTCGGTTTGTTTTAGCAGAGGGGATCGGTAGCTGCGGGCCAGGGCGCGAGGAATCCTCCGTGCTGGAGCCCTCCCACCAGGATTTGATGGTTTTTAAGGGCCCTGCCCCATCCCAGGGGGAGGCTGAGCTCCACGCTGCGGGTCGCAGCCCAGCCCAGGCGTCGCGCTGGTCCTGTCCGTCCCGCCGGTGCCTTTGCCCCGCACCAGGGTGTGCCGGTGTGCCCACCAGCCCCCTCTCTGCCCCCCCAGAGTGCCGGGGTGTGCCGGTGCGCCCGCCAGCCCCCTCTCTGCCCCCCCAGAGTGCCGGGAGCTGCTGCTGCAGACGGCGGTGCCCATCCTGCGGGACCTGATCGAGAAGGGGGAGGAGGAGGACGCCTGCATTGAGCTGCTCAGCACCATCCTGGAGGTGCTGTACAGGGCTCAGAAGGTAAATCCCATCCCCGCTGCTGCCTCCTTTCCCCTCTCCAGCCATCGCCCTGGAAATGCCCCGACCAAACCCAGGGCCAGGCGCGAGTTACTGGCCACGATGCGGGCGGGACTGACCATGGTCCATCCAAAGCCAAAGGGGGCTGCTGGTGCCCCCCATCCCAGGGGGAGCCTGCCCAAGCTGGGGGTAAAACCCGTTTGCTCTCCACCCCAGCTGCTCCCTGGCCCGTTCCCGTCAGTCCCCGTACGTGGGAAGAGGCCCCCGAGCCAATGGGCAGCACCGACCCGCGGGCAAGGGGCTGCGTCGCCAGCCGTGCTGCTCGCCGTCCCTGCTCCGCAGCCCCGGGAGGAGGCGAGGGCAGGGCAGGAGGCGGCCGGGCAGCGCCTGCCCGCCGGCCCCGGAGCAGGGGCAGGGGCGCACTCCAAACCGAGCGGGGATGGCCCGAACCGTGAGCCAGAGCTCCGCAGCGTGGGACAGGGCCATCCCGGGCTGGTCTCCGGTGGGACAGGGCTGTCCCGGGCTGGCCCCCGGTGGGACAGGGCCGTCCCCGCCAGCCCGACTGCGCCGTTTGTTGCAGAGAGCAGAGGAGCGGCGAGCGCCGCGTGGCGCAGGCGAGGGACGGCACACGGACCGCGGGGACGCAGAGCTGGTGAGTGCCCCTCGGGCGGGCTTCGGCACCCGGGGGATGGTGGGACGGAGCCAGGCGCCCCTGCACATTCGGGAAGGGCACGTCTGCGTCGTACTGCGGTGACAAACCCTGCGCGGTCCCCGGGAGGCAAGGCGCGGAGCCGGGCTGCTGGCGGGGCGGCTGCGGTGGCGGGGCCGGGGCTGGGGGGCCGGGGGTCTGCCCGGCCGCAGGCTCGCCGTCCGCCCCTCGCACCCCGAGCCCTGCCAGCAGCCCGGCTGAGCGAGCCGTACTGGGGGCGCTGGCGAGGACGAGCCCTCACCTCAGCATTTCGTACAAACCACGAACCCTTGCGGTCAGCTCGTGAGCTCCCGTCCCCCAGGGCGCCGCGAGCCGCCCCTGCTGGCACCCTGCTCCCGCCTGGCCAGCGCCGGCGCTGCCCGGTCCCACGGCACAGCGCTCGTCCGGCGGCCGCGGTCACCCACAGCCGGAGGTGCCGGGGCTTGTGCCATGGCCACCGTCCCCGCGGCCGGCGCAGAGCCACTCCCTCCCCGCTCCAGGGGGTGCCATGGGGTGCCGAGGACACTTGCGCCCTCCGCCCCGGCTCCCGCGCCCCCTGCCAGGAGACCCTGCAGACACCTCGCGGCCTCCTCGCTGCTCCCCTCGGTGAGCCGCGGTCACCGTGGCCGTGCCACAGGGCCCGGGGGCGGCGTGGGGACCACGCGCTGGCTCTGCGCCACGGGGACTGTGCCCGTCGGCTGCGGTGATGGTGCCCCCCCCCGTGCCCGCCCTCCCCGCACCGCAGCAGGCAGCGCCTGGTGCTCCGGCGTGGCCATGACGCCCCTTGCCTTGCAGGTGAAGGTGAAGAAGCACATCCAGCTGATCCTGGAGCGGCTGCTGCACACCGTCAACCGGCGGGTGATCGTCCTGGACCGGGAGAACGCCCTGCGGGTGAGTGCCGCCGCCGCCGCCTCGTGTTGCGCCGGGCGTCGGGGCCACGCCGCTGCCCACGGCTGCCTTGGGGCCACGTGGGAGACGCAAAAGGCGTTGCTGATTTAGGGGTCTGGGACCGGGTGAGCAGAGCTGCTCCTCGGCTGGCGCCGCAGCCTGGCGCCCAGCGTGGTGTGCGGTGCGGCGGGGTGCACGGCGGGGTGCACGGGAAGCCTGGCCGGGAGCTGTGCCCGGTGCCGGGAGCAGGGGGTGCGCGGAAGCGCGGGCAGGGCCTTGGCATGCGGGAAGCCCGTTCTGGAAGCAGATGAGGGGTTTGGGCTGTGTGCTCCCACAAAGCAGCGACGGGACCTGGTGAACCGTCCCAATTTCCCCGCACCAAGAATGGGCGGGCGGAAGGTGCTGGGACACGCGCCTCGGGCGGGGGGGGCAGCTCAGGGCTGCGCAGCCGCCATGTCACGCAGCGCGCCCGCAGCGCGAGCAAAGCCCTGGCCGCGGGGGGGCCAACGGAGCTGTGGCTCCACGGGCACCCTGACACCCAGCGTGCTGGGCTGGGCGGCAAGGGGGGGTGAGGAGCGGCACCCGGCCACGTTCCGGGGGCTGGCCCAGGGCGAGCGGCGGGGCCGTGCAGCGGTGGAGCGCTGCGCCGCGGGGAAGCGCCGTGCCGTGCTCCGTGCCGTGCCCGGGGCGGTGGGGGCGTCCGGCGCGGCAGCTCGGCCCTTCAGGTGAGGTTGCTCGGGCTGAGCCCGCAGGTTCACCGTCCTGTCCCCTGCCCTCGCTGCCAGGGCCGGAGCTGGCCCAGGGCAGTAAAGCCGGCGCGTGGGATGGGCGCTTTGTCCTCACGGGCCCTGCCCCTGCTGCCCTGGCCTGCGGGCGCCCCGGACGCTGGCATTGCTCCCGCACGCTGGGGCACCGGCGCCGCCGCTCCCCGCCTAGGGACGCCTTTTCGTACCCCTGTGGGACAGGGGAGGTGCGGGGTGCCCCCCCCCGGTGCAGCCCCGCGGTGACGTCCCTGGGTGGCTTTACTGGCCAAGATGATGGCGGGCGCAGTCCCCGGCGTGTGCCTGGGCACCGGTGACCTTGTGGCCAGGCGGTGCCACTTCACCAGATGCACCCATGGCCCTGCTGCCGAGAGCTGCGCTGCCGGGGCTGCACTGGGCGGACGCGGTGGGCATTCGGCGTTGGGGTGGGCTCGCGGCGTTGGGGTGTGCCCCAGGTGGACGCAGTGGCTCTCGGTGTTGGGGTGTACCCCAGGTGGACATGGTGGGCTCTCGGTGTTGGGGTGTTCCCAGGCGGATGCGGTGGGCTCTCAGTGTTGGGGTGCGCCCCAGGGGGACGCGGTGGCTCTCGACATTGGGGTGTGCCCCAGGGGGGGACACGGTGGCTCTCGGCATTGGGGTGTGCCCCAGGGGGACACGGTGGCTCTCGGCATTGGGGTGTGCCCCAGGGGGACGTGGTGGCTCTCGGCGTTGGGGTGTGCCCCAGGGGGACGCGGTGGCTCT
>JADKXX010028594.1:0-14883 GCA_017310255.1 Butorides virescens
GGATCCCAGCTCCTCTCCTCCCTGGATCCCAGCTCCTCTCCTCCCCGGGATCCCATGGATCCCAGCCCCTCTCCCCGGCCGTTCGGTGCCAGGCCACGCGCGGTGCCTCTCGGCTCCGCAGACCTCAGGTGGTTGCAGACCAGAGCCAGGCAGGGCAGACGCCCCGAGCCCTTCCCCGCTCCTTTCAGCCCCGTCCCAGCGCCGTCCCTCGTGCCCGTGGCCACCCCAGGCCACCGTGCCTCTCCCTACCCGTGGTGCCCCCCAGGAGCGGGACGGGGGGCAGCGCGTGTCTGTGTGGGGGCAGGCAGCAGTGCCCCACCGATGGGCGGGGGGAGATGCTCCAGCCCCCCCCCCAGCCCCCCCCAAGCTCGGGGGCTGACACCTTCACACCAGAGCAGCAGCCTCCTCCTGAGGTGCAGGGGGCTCAAACAAAGCTGCCGAGCCCCAAAGCTCAGCTCAGTCCCAAAGCAGTGCCCCGTCCCCTCCCCACCCCCCTGAGCTCTGCAGGGGGTACCTGTGCCCCAAATGTTTCTGCTGTGGGTGCTAAACCACCCCCAAACCAGGCCTGTGCTCTGGTCCCCCCGTGCCAACTGAGTGTCCCCAGCACCCCTGCTGCCCGCACCCTGCGGGCATGGGGTGTCCCAGCGGCCGCATCCTGCCGTCCCAGCGGCCAGGCAGCTGCGGGGTGCTGGGGGCCAGCAGCACAACCTCCTGCCCGGCCAGAGCACCAGCCCCGTGCCCCCCGGGGCTCAGCAGCCCCCGTGCATGCGGCTGCGGCAGGAGAGCCACCGCCTCGCCGGGGACACGGCCACCGCTGCGTCCTTGCTCAGCAGCCTGGCGCTTCCCCGACCGCAGCCCGCGTGCCTTTGCCTTTGCCGCTCTCCCAAGCCCCCGGGGTGCCGGGGCTGTGCCAGGGCGGTGCTGGGGAGCTGCCCACGGCCCCCCAGGGCCCCAGCACCGCCGGGGGGTGCTCCCCGGGGGTGCCCCAACCCCAGCTGCTCCCAGGGCTGTACGGAAAGGGCCCTGTGAAATGCATTCGGTCGCCCCTGCGGACCCCGTCCCCAGGTCTCCGTCACCCTCGTGGGCAGCGCAGGCTGCAGCTTTTGGGGGGACAGCTGAGAACCCCCCGCGCCCCACATCGCAGGCACAGCTCCCTGTTTAAACCTTCCTCCTGTTACACGACCTTGATCCCGATTGTTCTCGGTCCTCAAAATCTAGGTCTCTGCGCCAAACGGTTCGTTACAACTGGGACTGTGCCCTGAGCACCTCAATTAGCTGTGACACCATTTATACCCCTCTCTGGGTACGTGCTATGGGGGGCTGTACCAGCGGCGCTCTCGCCCGGGATGCGCCCTTGTCCCGCGGAGGGGCTTGGTGGGGGCTGTTGCCAGGGGCAGACGCCCGGGCCCCGTGGGGACGTGGCACTGAGTGGCAGCGGGGTGGTGGCCGTGCCCCGAGCCGCTGCCTGCAGGACGCTGACCCGCGGCCGCGCTGCCCCTCAGCACCGGGACGCTGGGATCATTTCCGCTGTGATTTCCCATCCCGTTCCTTACGTCCCTGCGTGTCCCGTTTGCTCATCGGACTGCGACGCACGCGGAGCCACGGGCTCGGTCACGCTGCCCGCGGAGAGGCCAAGCCAGGCGCCGCCATCGCGCCCGCGGGGGCAAACCTGCCCTCTCCCCCCGCGCGGCTCTGCACGCGCCCTCACCGTGCCCCGCGGCGACCGGCACGGCCACGGCACGGCCACGGCACGGCCACGGCACGGCCACGGGTCTGGGGCGCCCCAGGGGGCAACACCGCAGGCGGGGGGGGCACTGCCCGGCCTTTCTCCTCTGAGTGCTCTGGGGCTGCACGGCCAGGGGCAAGGGGGCTGTACTGGGACGAGTGGGCTGTACTAGGGCTGCACAGCAAGGGATGAGTGGGCTGTACTGGGGCTGTGAGTGGGCTGTACTGGGGCTGCACAGCCAGGGGCGAGGGGGCTGTACTGGGGCTGTGAGTGGGCTGTACTGGGGCTGCACGGCAAGGGATGAGCAGGCTGTACTGGGATGAGCAGGCTGTACTGGGATGAGCGGGCTGTACTGGGGCTGCACAGCAATGGGCGAGGGGGCTGTACTGGGGCGGCGGGGGGCTGAGCAGCCCGTGCAGGGGGCTGCACGCTGACACCCAGCAGTGGCAGCAGCCATCCTGGGAGGAGCGAACCCCAGCCCTGGCCCTGGCTGGAGCCCCCGGCACCACTTCCAGGCCATGGAATCCCAGAATGGGTTGGGTTGGGTTGGGATGGGTTGGGATGGGAAAGGCCCCGGGGAATCGTGGCAGGAGCCTAACAGGAGCATGAACGGGAGCACCCTGTGCCGCGGCCGCCCTGGGCGCTGCAAGGGCCGGAGCCGCACCAGCGCTGGGGACGGGGAGCGCGCCTCCGCGCCGAGCCGAGGGCGGCCAAACCCCAGGACGGGGGCTGGGAGGCGGGGGCTCTCCCGGAGCAGCCTGTCCCGCACCTCTGGTGGGCGTTGGAGCAGAGGCCCCCGGCGGCCCCGTCCCACCAGCGCCGCCCGGGGAGGTGGCACCAGGGCGGCTCTGCCTGCGCTGCCCTCGCAGGAGCCTGGGCTCCGCGGGATGTAATGACCACCGCACTGCCCCGGCGGGAGCCGGCTGCCTCCCGGCGTGCCGAATATGCCCCTTACGGGAGGGTGCTGGGACTGGCGTGGGGTGAGCAGCTCCTTGCATCTCGGGGAGGTTGGTGGCCCTGTGTGAGATGAGTTTGGAGGGTCTCGGCCCCGGGCCGTCACAGGCGAACACCCTCGGACACCTCGCTCCGTCCAGCAGCTCTAGCTGGGAGGCCGAGGACATCGGCCCAGGGGGTCCCTGCCCCACCGCCCGCGGGGGTTCCCAGGCAGGGCAGGACGGGGCACGGGCAGTCAGACACCGAGGCACTGGCCACTGAACCTGCGCCTTAGGTAGCCCGAAGGATGGGGCTGAAAGCAGGCGTGAGAAACAGGGAGGCTGCCCCTGGGGAGTGGTGGCTGCTCCTGGGGCATGGCAGGGACGTCACCCCCGGGGCATGGCAGGGACGTCACCCCGGGGCATGGCAGGGACATCACCCCAGGGCACGGCAGGGACGTCACCCCAGGGCACAGCAGCCAGGCTGTGCCACCCCGGTGACCCACGGGCACATCAGCTGCGCCGGAGCCAGGCAGGGGCCCAGCTCCCCTCGTCCCCCTGCCCTGCACCCTTTCCCTGGGGGGGGGCACCGTGGGCACATGCCGAACAAGCCGGGGCGGGCACGACACGGCACCAGGACACGGCGTTGCGTGGGCGTGGATGGCAGCTCTCGGCTTCTCCAAGGGAAAAGCGTCCAGGGGGCAGGAGCACCCAAATCTCTGGCAGGGCCCCTCCATCCTCCACCCATTGCCCCCCCAGGGACATCTCCGCCCCCCCCCGCCCCCACCTCCATCCCTGCCTGCTCACCCGTCCCGCTGGGCCTCCTTCTTCTCCAGGTCCTGGATGACGTCCAGCAGCACGCGGATGGTTTGTTGGCTGGTCTCCAGCACCCCTTCCAGGGACTGCAGCTGGGACTGCAGGTCCCCCTGCTCCCCGCGCCCCCGGGGGCCCTCTCCCTGAGATGTCCGGGTGTCCTTGTCCCCCGCTGGAGGTCCCGCCGGCCCCTTGGCCGCCACCACCAGCTGCAGAAGGTCCTGGATGTGACGCAGCGTCTCCGACTGCTCGGCGGTGAGGCAGGGCTGCCCGTGCCGGGGCACCTCCAGCGCCCGCCCGGCTGGCTGTGTCCCCACACCGGGGCCCCGCGGGGACGGGGGCAGCGGCTCCCCGGGCCCTGCCGGTCCTGCCCAGCCGTGCCCCGGCTCAGCGGCGCGTAGCCGGCTGCAGATGCCGCGGGGGTCCGGATGGCCGAGCGCAGCTGGTGTCTTCTCCGGCGCGGCGGTGGCAGAGCCGTGCCAGCCCGGCGCCGGCGGGACGGGGGCTGGCGAGGTGCAGCAGGGCTCCCCCCAGGGCGTGCCGCAGAGCTGGTGCTGGGGGGGGTCCGGCGGGGGGGTGCCCTGAGCTGGCTGGCGGAGGCTGTGGGTGTCCATGGCGGGGACGGTCTGCCGGTGGCGTGGCGAGGGCTGGGGCGGTGGGCGCCCGCGGGGCAGGCTCCGCTCCGAGTCGCTCCGGCCGAGCCCCCGTGGCTCGGCAGGCAGCCGGGGCTGACTGCAGGGCACGGAGGCCGGGCGCGGGGGGGGCCCCATGGCCGCCCCTGGGGGTCCCGCGGAGCCGGGCACAGGCAGGGGGCGGTGGGCAGGGGTCGGGGGCGCAGCCCTGCACCGGGGAGGCGCAGCGGGCAGCGGGGCACCCGGCCGTGCCCGGGTAAGGGGGACAGGGATCCCTGGGCGGTGGCGGTGGCACGTGGCACACCACGGCGTGCTGGGCGAGGGCTGCGGCGCGATCGCGCGCGGGGAGGCTGCCGGGTGCCCGCGGGGGCGCAGCCCGGCTGGTGCCAGTGGGCACGGCCCCCCCCCCGGGCACCAGGCGCTCCCCGCCGCGGCAGGCAGCACCGCGGCCCCGGCCACGTCGCAGACGCTCTTGCTGCGGGGCTGGGAGGCCGGGAAGGGCTTCTGGAGGCTGGGGGAGGTCTGGATGGCGGTGCTCATGCACGCCTTCCGCGGCATGGGCAGCGTCAGCGAGCCCGGCTGGGCCTGGGGCCAGCTCCGCCGCGAGGCACAGGGGGCCGCCGGCTCAGGGGTGTCCCTGGGGGGCGGTGAGGCACATGGGGTGTTGGGGCCGGGAGCGGCCGCGGGCCCCGGGGGGGGGGCCGGCCGCCTGCCCCGCGCCGCTCTCCACCAGGTCCTTGAAGCGGACCTGCTGCGTGCGGTTGCGCCGGCGCTTGAGGCGGCTCTCGATGTCGGGCGAGTCGCGGTTCAGCAGCACCGAGCGCACCGTCATGGCTTTCTCCTGGCCGCCCTCGCCGGCGGGGGCCGGGCTGGGAAGGGGCTGGCGGCTGACCATGGCTCAGGGCCCCGTGGCCGCTGCCCTGCGGCGGGGCGCTGCGGCGGGGCGCGGGGGGCCGAGCGCCGGCAGCCGGAGCCCTGGGCTGCAGCCGTCCCCGGAGCTGCCCGGGGCAGCGGGCGGCCTCATCCCGTGCCGCCGCGGAGGGGGGCCGCTGGGCGGGGGCCGCTGGCCATGCCGCTGGCCACCTGGGCCTACAGCCCCCGGCACGCCGCCCCGGCAGCCCGGCACGCCGCTGCGCCCCCCCGGTGGTGCCGGCAGCCCATGGCCCCGCCGCCGGCCGCCCCGGCTCAGCGTTGCCCAGAGCAGGCTGCCCAGCCTGCCCGGTGCCGGCCGTGCCTGCCCATGGCTCCCGGGGTCCCGGACCTGTGGGGACAGAGAGGGGGTGAGCCCCGGCCCCGGCCCCGCCGACGCAGCCCCCCAGGACGGGAGCATCCCCCGGGCGCCGCGCTGCCCCGCTGGCCTCTGCCCGCCGCCGCGCGCCCCCCCTGGCCCCGCCACCGCGGACGCGGGGAGACGAGCTTTGATCTCCCTGGCTGCCTCTCCAGCACAGGGAGAGCGGGAGAAAAAAGAAACCCCTGTGGCATCAACACGGCACGCGTTCGCAGCTCAAACCAAGCAGAAGCAGCTGCCCAAAATAGCTCTGCCTCGCTGGGGCTGGTGCCGCTGCTGCTGGGGCGCGGGGAACGCGGCGTGGGGCGGGCACAGGGGGCGCCCGCCTGGCACGGATGGGCGTGGGGCATCCGCTGTGCGCAGGGCACGGGCTCCGCGCGGGGCTGGGCGAGGCGTGGGGCACCCAACCTGTGTGGGGCACGGCTGGCGTGGGGACCCGTCCCATGTGGGGCACGGCTGGCGTGGGCATGGGGGACCCGTCCCGTGTGGGGCACGGCTGGCGTGGGCATGGGGGACCCGTCCTGCATGGGGCACGGCTGGCGTGGGCATGGGGGACCCATCCTGCGGGGGACACGGCTGGCGTGGGCATGGGGGACCTGTCCTGCACGAGACATGGCTGGGCTGGGCGTGGGGACCTGTCCTGTGTGGGGCACGGCCGGGCCGGGCGCAGGGCCCCATCCTGCACACAGCTCCCACCGGAGGTGCGGCGGGGCTGGCTGGGCTGCAGGCGGGGGGACCAGCGTCGGCTCGGGGACACTGAGCCGCCTCGGGCACGTGAGAGCCAGCCAAGGGGAGGACAGGCACCGCGGCTGAGGTGACACTGGGGAAGCGGGGGGCTGTGGCGCGGGGGGGCTGCAGTGGGGCTGCCCCTGGAGCGAGGTCCCCCCCGGGGCACCTTCTGCCACCCCCCGCCCACCCAGCCACGAGTGCCACCGCCCGCACCCGCCTGCAGGACCAAGGCCGCAGCTCGTGCCCGGGGCGCCCCGGGGAGCAGAGGAGGGTAACGGCTCATTTTGGGGAGCAGAGGCGGGTAACGGCTCATTTTGGGGAGCAGAGGAGGGTAACGGCTCATTTTGGGGAGCAGAGGCGGGTAACGGCTCATTTTGGGGAGCAGAGGAGGGTAACGGCTCATTTTGGGAAGCAGTGCCCAGGGCAGGGCGGGAGAGATGAGGACAGCGGCCCCAGCGGGCAGCGGCGCTGCTTGGCTGGTGCTTCGGTCTCCCCGCGCCCGAGGTCCGCGAGCACCCCGAGGAACGAGCGGCGCCGGCAGGGAGCAGAGCGGCGGGGGCTCCCCGTGGCAGGGGCTCCCCGTGGCGGGGGCTCACACCACGCCGCATCCCGGCAGCCCCCGGCCAGGACCACAGCCCGGTGTCCCCCCGGTGCCCCTGCGCCCTCGCTGGCACGCCGCGGTGGGAGCCGCGGTGGCTCCGCAGCCCTCCTGCCCTCGCCGCGGACAGACAGACGGCGCTGCCCCCCGCCCCGCACAGCCTTGCCTGGCTCCTGCTGCACCGAAGTGCTGACTCAGCACAGCGGCCCGGACCCACCCGGCGCTGGTAAGGAGCAGACTTCCCCAGAGCTGGGCACAGCAGTGCCCGCTGCTTCCCCAGGCCAGCAGCAAACCCCCGCCCCAGCGAGCGGGGGGCTCACGCAGCCCCCGCCCCAGCACCTCTGCGCCCCCCGCCCGGCGTTGGTGGGGATGCCGCTCCATGTGCCGCCCGGCGCTTTCCTTCCCGAGCTTGGAGCCGTGCCCAGACACCGGGAGATGTTTGTGAGGCAGGACGCGACGGGGATGGGGACGGGGACGGGGAGGGACGGGCACCTCGTTAGTATGGGCGGCAGCGGGCGGAGGAGAGCGCGGGCCCGGGGAGGGAGCCGGCGCCGCCTGCCCCCGTGCCCCGCGTTCCCTGCGTTCCCCGCAGGCTGCACGCGCGCCCGGGGGGAGCAGCCCCGCGACCACGGCTGCCAGCGGGCCCCTGGGCTGGGGCAGCGCCCGCCGGGATGGCGAGGGGCAGGGGGCGAGCCCGGCCACGGCCACGGGGTCACCTCTCCCCACTTGTGCCACCGCAGCCGCCGGTGCCCAGAGCTCAGCGCCCCCCGATCCCGCTTGGGCGCCCCTCGCTGCGTGGGTGCCAGGGAGGCAAGGCGCCGCGCGCGGGGGGGCCGGCTGGCTCGTCCCCGTGCTGGACCGGCCGCTGAGCACGGCCCGGGGCCAGCGCTGCCGGAGGGCGGCCGGCGCATGGCCAGCCCGCTCCACGGCTCCCGTAACGGCAGCGCTACCAGCACGGGGCCGAGGGTGCCAGGAACGGCGCCGGCAGCCAAGCGCGGGGCAGGAGCCCCCCGGCACGGTCCGAGCGCCGATGCAGCCCCCGCGCAAATGCAGCGGGGACCGTGCTGAGCCGACGGCGGAGCGGGGCGAGGCCGTTCCGCTGCCCCCCAGCGAATGCGATGCCGTCAGCCAGCGGGGCCCCCGCCGGGGCACCCTCTGCCCCCCCCAGCCGCACCGCTGGCGGGACCAGCACCGAGCCACAGGGCCAGAGAAGGTCCATAAATCACACGGGCACGGCCTCCGTTTGGGAACAGCTCCGAGGGCAGCAAACGCCAAGAGCCGGGACGCTCCCACGCGCCTCCCTGCGCACGCCTGACGGCGCGGCCGCGCCTGGTGCCGCGCTCGGGCGCCGTTTGCAGCGTGCCCGCGTCTCCGTGCGCGGACAACGAGGCCTCTGTGGGACGGCACCGGGGCCGTGCACCCCAGCGGCTGCTGCTGGGCCCCCCGCACTGCAGCCGAATCCGAGGAACCCGCGCTGCCAAAGGATCCCCCTGGAAGCGCGGCTGCAGGGACGTTTGGGATGCACAGGACGGGGCGGTGCAGCCAGCAGCGGCACCCAGCCACACCAGCGTTTTCCAGCTGCTATCCTCAAGCACGTTCACTGGGAAAGGGCAGCAGCCCCCCCCTTCCTGGGGCCACGTGCTCACCCCTGCCCCGCACGTTTCAGCCACCCCAGCGATGCCCCGGGTGTCCGACACGCAGCCACGCTCCCCGCTCGCCTTCCCGCGCCCCACCAGCTCCCCCACGGCACCCAGGACAGGGACCTGTGCTGGCCAGACTGGAGGAGGGGGGGTAGGGACATCTCCTAACGCCACCCTAACCCCAGAGCAAGGGGCCTATGGGTCCAGCCAGTCCAGCGCTGCCGGGAGGAGAGCACTGAGAGACGAGGCGCTGCCAAGCTGGAGCAACCTCCGAGGTCCCAAACCCACCACAGCCCCTTCCAGGGAGCCCAGGGCTGCGGCAGCTCCTCCCTCCTGGGGGACAGCTGGGACCGGGGACAGAGGCGGGCAGGAGAGCGGTGGCTGGAGGAGACCTGTCCCGGCTACCACGTCATGGCTGATGCTCGTCCCCCGGCGGCTCTCAGAAGTCCCCGATGGCCGTCGGCGCAGGGAGCCCTGCCCAGCCGGGGGGCTTGGCGGGTGCCAGCTGAGGGACGGCCACACGCGCCCGCCGTGCCAGCCCGGCGCGGGGCCAGGGAGAACGCGGCTCATCACACCCATCCATCTGCTCTCTGTTCTGATGAGGTTCCAGCTTTGGCCGAGGAAGGCAAAACCCTCGACGGAGCAGGCGTGGGTTTCTGAGAGGCGTTGGGCATTTTGACGCAGAAAGCAGAATGACACGAAAGCAAGGCGGCCCATGGTAAACGGATCGAAGCGGGCTAACCAGCACGTCGCACGACGTCACCATCCAGCCGCCACCGCCGTCCCGCGGAGCGCAGGCGGGCCCCGCGCCACGCTGGCTGTCACCGACCCCACGGGAGAAGGGAAGCGGCGCGGGCTGCCGAGGAAGGAGAAGGACCCGCGCGGAGCCGGCGGGGGGCACGGCGCAGAGGCTGCGCGGGAGGGGTCCCCGGGGCGGGAGCCTTGGGCTCCTCGGCGGGCGCGCAGGCGACGCGCGGCAAAGGGCAGCGGCTGAGCATCGGGCTCGGCGCCGCCACAGGAGCGACGCTCGGAAAAAGTGAGGCCAGCGGGCGCCAGGGCCACCCCAAAAGGACCCGCACAGCGGCGGAGCCGCCTCCGTCTCGGCAATTTTTTAAGGCCTGAGTGTTTTTGTCCTCTAACACACACGGGAATTACGAGCACGTGAGCAAAGTGGGGCCGCAGGCCACGTCGGGTGAGGTACAGCTACGGGCAGACGCCGCCGTTGTAACGCGGTAGGTGACACGGGCGCTCCAGCGGCGTCGCTCTGGTTCAGCTGGGCGCCCGCGGCCGTCGGGAACGCAGTCCCCTCGCTGAACCCGCCCGGAGCCCAGGGAGCGCCAGGGACCGCTCGGCTTCCTAGGACCTGGCCATGGACACCACCGACCTCCAGGGGCCGGCTCCCACCCCCATCGTCCTCACCCCCGCAAACACCGCGCGGTGCCCGGGGCGGTGGGGACGCGGGAGCGGCGCTGGGGCTCCAACCCACCCACCAGCTCTGCCGCAGGCGCCCCGGCCCGCAGCCCTTTGCACCCATGAACCCGCCGCCCCGCTGTGGGTGGGGGGACCCCAAACCTGGCCCTGTCCCCCAGCCCGTGCCTCGCTGGGGCCAGCTTTGCGCTGCCAGCCCCCACCCGTAGCCTGCAGAGGGCTTTCGAGCCTCCCCGTGACCGGGTCGCTCCTCCCGGGCCAGCACTGGCCCCTGGGGATTTGTGAGAGGAAGGCACTGGGTCGCCTGCGTTTGTACCTCGAGGCTCGTCTCCCATGGGCTGCAGGGCTGACCCCGGAGCGACGGAGCCCTTTCACACCACCCTGCCTGGGGGGCTACCTACACCCACCAGAAATGCTGCAGAGCGGAGGGAAGGCCTCCAGCTGCCTCCTCCTCCTCCTCCTCCTCCCCCCCTGGGGCAGCCCAGCTCTTCCTCCTGCCTCGGCGGACATCGGTGTCCTGCGGGAGAGACCAGCCCGGGACTGACGGGGCTGCTGGGCAGACCCCGGCTACGGCCATCGAACGGCGGGACCGCGGCACCACCGGGGAGCCTGGCTGCCCCCCCCCAGCCCTCAGCAGCCCCCAGGCCAGCTTTGGCCCTTTCTGCACCCATCCTCCACCTCGTCCTCCCGGTGACGCCGGTGGCAGCAGACCCACGCATCTCCTCCCCAGGAGGCAGGAAGCCAGGAGAGGAGATTGATGAGGGAGGAAGTCGCGTCCCCCGGCACGGCTAATTACCCAGCCTCGCCCACGGGGTCGAGCGGCTCCTCCTGGGGCAAAGCCTGTGCTTCCCCTGGGCGCCGGGAAGGGACCAGGCGCCACTGGTGCTGAGGGGGGGTGCTGGAGGGTGAGGCGTTTGCCCCCAGCCGGGGGCCGGGCAGGAGCCAGGTCCATGACACATCTCTCAGCAGCAGCGCTTAATCCTGCTTTGGCTCCGAGAGGGCTCGACACGTTTGTACTGGGATCGGAGCATCTGCGGTACGCGTTTGTACTGGGATCGGAGCATCTGCGGTACACGTTTGTACTGGGATCGGAGCATCTGCGGTACCTGAGGAGGGGGCACTAAGAGGATCTCCTCGGGCAGCCAGCAAACCCAAAATCCGGTTCCTGGCTGGGGAAGCTCCACCACGCAGCCCGCTCCCGCCCTGCCCTCCCAGTTCCCTTGGAGGCGCTGCCCGAGCCGGCTGGCTCCTGCGGGCACCTCATCCCGGCCAGTTTATCCCTGACTGCGCTCGTGCCAAGGCCGCGCTTCTGCTCCAGCAGCTCTGCCCCAGTGTTCAGCCCCGTGCGAGGACGCGCATTCCCCCCCCCGGCCACGCTCCACGGTGCCCGGCACGTCCAGCTCTGCCGGTGCCCCCAACAAGCCTCACAGCCTCCCTCCGCGCCCGCGCTTCTCCTCCTCCCTCCCGGGAGCGCCCAAGGCCAGGTCTTAGGCTCTGCTCAAACACTGGGGCTCCACCCGAAACGCCCAGGCTGGCCCGGCTGAGGAGAGCGGGCGCAGTCCCCCGCAGCCAGGGCAATGCAATGCCCTGCCCGCCCCGTGCTCCGTGGCACCCCCAGCGAGCATCGCCCAGGCCTCCGAGGAGCGTCGGTGACACGCGGGTCCCCCCCTCTGCCAGCCGGGAGCTGGCGCAAGCCGCGGCGGGCGGGAGCCGCACACATCCCTATTTAGGTCACGGGCTGAAGCTGTGCAGGAACATCAGTCGCTCCCGGCCACGGGGCCAGGGGAAGGCTCTCGTCACCCCTGCCACCCGCCTCCCCGTACCCGCACCCCCGGGCACCAACCCGGGGCGGCCTGAGGCTCCCGGCCGCGCTCACCGCACGCGCCACGGCTGAAACCCCGGGGAAGGGATCCCATCAACGAGGGAAGAAGCAACATCCTCCTCCTCCTCCTCCTCCTCCTCCTCCTCCCAGCACGCAGAGGTCATGGACTCCCACTCGCACCGCTCCTCTCGCCCTCACCCGCGGATCTGCTGCCTGGCGGAGCCCTGACGGCCAGGGCACGCGGCGCAGCACCGAGCCCTGGCACAAAGCCTGCGGGGGCCAAAGGACCCCCCTGCCCCCCGCGGAGGCCGATACGGCTGCCGTGACGGCAGCGCCTCCGCGCTCGCCGCTACCCGCTCGCTTTCCCGCCTCTCTGCCAGGCGGAGGAGCACGGGTATCACCCCTGGACATGACACGCGAAGGGGGGGGCGACCCGCCCAGGGCAACGCGGGCAGGCAGCGCCTGCGGAGCGGGACGGGGCCGGCAGGAGCCTGTGCCACGTCCTGAGTCTTCCTCAGCCGCCTCTGCGCAAGAGCAGCGAGGACCCCCCCGCAGCGGGGCACTGCGGCTCGGTAGAGGCCACCGTGGGGTGAAGCAAACACCTCGTTTGGGTGGGCAGCATCACCTGCCTCTGAGCCCCGGAGATGCCCTGCGCGGCCGCACGGGCGCGGGAAAACGCTCGACACGGAGATCCGGCCTGGAGAGCTCGGCCGGCGCTCGGCACCGAGGCACGGGGGCTCTGCCGGCGCCTCCAACACGGGCTGCTCCTGCGGCGCCTGCCGGGCGGGGGAAGCAGGACACGGCCCAGAGACTTTGGGCCACGGGAGGAGCGGCTCATCCCCAGGCATCCCGCAGCCCCGTGCTTTCCTGGGAGGAACGTCTCCCCCCGTGGAGACGGGCGCTCGGGCACCCCTCGGGAGTCGAACGGCCCCCGTGGCCGAGCTGGGGAGCCCTGGCAGGCGGGACGCCGCGTGCTCCTCCGCGTGCCAGGAATCGCGTTAGAGAGCCGCAGGCTGCCCAGGGAGCACGTTGCTGGGAAAAGCCAGACGAGCGCTGCCACCCGGTAGTTCACACAGCGCCCTGCTTGACACCGCGGGCACCAGTCCAGACGCCTGGGGGCTCAGCCCCCGGCACTGGCAGTGGCCCCCCAGCAGCCCCCCAGTAGCCCCCCAGCCTGGCGGCCAGCGCGGAGGCCTCTGCGGCTGCAGCCTCCCGGCACGGATAGCAAGAACATCGTTTCAGAATACAAATTCCTGCCTTTAAGTGGATTCCCAATGCCGTGCAGCAGCTGCCCCCCCCCCCCCCTTTTATCTCTCTGTGCTTTAGGCGACACCAGCTATCAGGGACATTTAGGAATTAGCGAGCGTATTTCTCTGCCGTGTGCCTCGGTTTCCCCACCCAAGCAGCCAGGATGATTTGGCCCACCTTCATAAACATGCGCGGGAGACCCTGTCCGAAAGCACCAGCTAGGACTGAAATCGGATTGTCGCTCCAGCGGGGAACAGACCCGCTAATTCTTTGTGGCCTCTGGATGCCCCCACACTATTGAATAATTCCAGTGGTTATCGTTCGTAAAGAAGATAACCTCAGTCTGAAGGAGCTTCTGCCTTTGAGCCCACTCTGCTCCTCCCAACGCACTGGAGGGACCGAACGCTTCCCGCAGAGAGGACACGCGCCGGGAAAGGACGGCGGGTGCCGGCCTCAGCCCGGCCCTGCCTGGGAGCTGCTGCCCCGGCGGCCCCGGCCCCTCTCCTGGGGCAGCACCCGCGGGCAGGGAGCGCAGCCGGCGGTGCCCAGCGTCCCCTGCGCCGCGGCTGTCCCGGGGGGCTCGCCCCATGACCCCCGGCAGGCGATGAGTGCGGAGGCTGCCGGGAGCGGCGAGCTGGCCAGGAGCACTCTGCGCCCCCGCGAGCAGGCAGGCAGCCCGGCCGATGGCCCATCCCCGTGCGGGCACGCGCCGGCAAAGCCCAGGTCCCGGCGACTACTCACACGCGTCCACCTCGTGCTCCGAGCGCAGGAGGGGCTCCGTGGAGGCCCCTTCTCCGGGCTCCCCCCGCGCCTCTGCGAGGAGCCGCAGCTCTAACTGGGCTTTGTGTGCGCTCCCGCGGGGAGCAGAGAGACGGGAGCAGCCCTGAAAGCTGCGCCTTCCTATTTCGGGGGGAGCAGCTGGGGCCGCGCCGGCCCCGCGCCTGCCTCGGCGGCTGCCGGAGCCCCACCAGCAGACACAAAGGCCTTGAATGCAGAGCACGGCGCCGGGAGCTGCTGGGAGCAACGTGGGCTGAATCCCTCCAGCGCTCGCAGCCGTACCCTCAGCCGGCATCAGCGTGGCGTGCGGTACAGAAAGTGACATTCCGGGGATCATGTGTGTGCGTGTGTCAGCCGAACGCAGCCCCGGCTGATGGACGCGTCTCCTAACGAGGGACAGCAGAGCGCCAGCCAGCCGGGCTGCTCCCGGAGCGCAGCTCCCTCCCCGCATCTCCCCCACGGGGCTGCTGGGCAAGCGGCGCTGCCACGGGCCGGGGCAGCACGGCAGGGCAGGCGGCGCGGGCTGTGGGGCTGCAGCACGGGGGGGCCCGACCCCGGGGGTCCTCGGCTCCTCTAACCCAGCAGCCCTCAGCACAGATTTACCTCCCTCGGCTGCAGCCCGTGCCACCGCCTCCAGCGTGGCTGTGTGCCCCCAGAGACCCCTGCACGGCAGCCACCAGCTCGCTCGGCGCGGGGTGCCACCGGCCACCTCGGTGTGGGGTGCTCAGCACGGGGTGCCACTGGCCACCTCGGTGTGGGGTGCTCGGCGTGGGGTGCTCAGTGTGGGGTGCCACTGGCCACCTCAGTGGGGGGTGCTCAGCATGGGGTGCCCCCGGCTACCTCAGTGGGGGGCGCTCAGCATGGGGTGCTCGGCGTGGGGTGCCACCAGCCACCTGGTTGCGGGGTGCCCGCCGCACAGTGCCGGCCATCGGCTGCTCGGTGCTGGGCGCCACCGGCCCCGCGCCTCCCGCACTTCCCGGGCAGCTCCTGCTCGGCGGGGGGCAGAGGAGGGGAGGACCCGGGAGCGCTGCGACCCCGGCAGCACGGGGCACCGGGGCACCCGCGGCCGCTGGGGGCCGGGCACGGCGCACCGGCGGCGGGGAGAACGGGGCACGGCGGATCCCCCCGCCCCGGCCCCGCCGCGCCCGGCCCCCGGCCGCGGGTACCCGCACCCCCCGGCGCCCCCGGGGTTCCCGCACCGCCGCGGGGTCCCGGTTTCGGGGCTCCCCGTACCGCTCCGCTGTTCCCGG
>JADKXX010028597.1:0-14912 GCA_017310255.1 Butorides virescens
GGATCCCAGCTCCTCTCCTCCCTGGATCCCAGCTCCTCTCCTCCCCGGGATCCCATGGATCCCAGCCCCTCTCCCCGGCCGTTCGGTGCCAGGCCACGCGCGGTGCCTCTCGGCTCCGCAGACCTCAGGTGGTTGCAGACCAGAGCCAGGCAGGGCAGACGCCCCGAGCCCTTCCCCGCTCCTTTCAGCCCCGTCCCAGCGCCGTCCCTCGTGCCCGTGGCCACCCCAGGCCACCGTGCCTCTCCCCACCCGTGGTGCCCCCCAGGAGCGGGACGGGGGGCAGCGTGTGTCTGTGCGGGGGCAGGCGGCAGTGCCCCACCGATGGGCGGGGGGAGATGCTCCAGCCCCCCCCAGCCCCCCCAAGCTCGGGGGCTCTCTGACACCTTCACACCAGAGCAGCAGCCTCCTCCTGAGGTGCAGGGGGCTCAAACAAAGCTGCCGAGCCCCAAAGCTCAGCTCAGTCCCAAAGCAGTGCCCCGTCCCCTCCCCACCCCCCTGAGCTCTGCAGGGGGTACCTGTGCCCCAAATGTTTCTGCTGTGGGTGCTAAACCACCCCCAAACCAGGCCTGTGCTCTGGTCCCCCCGTGCCAACTGAGTGTCCCCAGCACCCCTGCTGCCCGCACCCTGCGGGCATGGGGTGTCCCAGCGGCCGCATCCTGCCGTCCCAGCGGCCGCATCCTGCCGTCCCAGCGGCCAGGCAGCTGCGGGGTGCTGGGGGCCAGCAGCACAACCTCCTGCCCGGCCAGAGCGCCGGCCCCGTGCCCCCCGGGGCTCAGCAGCCCCCGTGCACGCGGCTGCGGCAGGAGAGCCACCGCCTCGCCGGGGACACGGCCACCGCTGCGTCCTTGCTCAGCAGCCTGGCGCTTCCCCGACCGCAGCCCGCGTGCCTTTGCCTTTGCCGCCCTCCCAAGCCCCCGGGGTGCCGGGGCTGTGCCAGGGCGGTGCTGGGGAGCTGCCCACGGCCCCCCAGGGCCCCAGCACCGCCGGGGGGTGCTCCCCGGGGGTGCCCCAACCCCAGCCGCTCCCAGGGCTGTACGGAAAGGGCCCTGTGAAATGCATGCGGTCGCCCCTGCGGACCCCGTCCCCAGGTCTCCGTCACCCTCGTGGGCAGCGCAGGCTGCAGCTTTTGGGGGGACAGCTGAGAACCCCCCGCGCCCCACATCGCAGGCACAGCTCCCTGTTTAAACCTTCCTCCTGTTACACGACCTTGATCCCGATTGTTCTCGGTCCTCAAAATCTAGGTCTCTGCGCCAAACGGTTCGTTACAACTGGGACTGTGCCCTGAGCACCTCAATTAGCTGTGACACCATTTATACCCCTCTCTGGGTACGTGCTATGGGGGGCTGTACCAGCGGCGCTCTCGCCCGGGATGCGCCCTCGTCCCGCGGAGGGGCTTGGTGGGGGCTGTTGCCAGGGGCAGACGCCCGGGCCCCGTGGGGACGTGGCGCTGAGTGGCAGCGGGGTGGTGGCCGTGCCCCGAGCCGCTGCCTGCAGGACGCTGACCCGCGGCCGCGCTGCCCCTCAGCACCGGGACGCTGGGATCATTTCCGCTGTGATTTCCCATCCCATTCCTTACGTCCCTGCGTGTCCCGTTTGCTCATCAGACTGCGACGCACGCGGAGCCGCGGGCTCGGTCACGCTGCCCGCGGAGAGGCCAAGCCAGGTGCCGCCATCGCGCCCGCGGGGGCAAACCTGCCCTCTCCCCCCGCGCGGCTCTGCACGCGCCCTCACCGTGCCCCGCGGCGACCGGCACGGCCACGGCACGGCCACGGCACGGCCACGGCACGGCCACGGGTCTGGGGCGCCCCAGGGGGCAACACCGCAGGCGGGGGGGGCACTGCCCGGCCTTTCTCCTCTGAGTGCTCTGGGGCTGCACGGCCAGGGGCAAGGGGGCTGTACTGGGACGAGTGGGCTGTACTAGGGCTGCACAGCAAGGGATGAGTGGGCTGTACTGGGGCTGTGAGTGGGCTGTACTGGGGCTGCACAGCCAGGGGCGAGGGGGCTGTACTGGGGCTGTGAGTGGGCTGTACTGGGGCTGCACGGCAAGGGATGAGCAGGCTGTACTGGGATGAGCAGGCTGTACTGGGATGAGCGGGCTGTACTGGGGCTGCACAGCAATGGGCGAGGGGGCTGTACTGGGGCGGCGGGGGGCTGAGCAGCCCGTGCAGGGGGCTGCACGCTGACACCCAGCAGTGGCAGCAGCCATCCTGGGAGGAGCGAACCCCAGCCCTGGCCCTGGCTGGAGCCCCCGGCACCACTTCCAGGCCATGGAATCCCAGAATGGGTTGGGTTGGGATGGGTTGGGATGGGTTGGGATGGGAAAGGCCCCGGGGAATCGTGGCAGGAGCCTAACGGGAGCATGAACGGGAGCACCCTGCAAGGGCCGGAGCCGCACCAGCGCTGGGGACGGGGAGCGCGCCTCCGCGCCGAGCCGAGGGCGGCCAAACCCCAGGACGGGGGCTGGGAGGCGGGGGCTCTCCCGGAGCAGCCTGTCCCGCACCTCTGGTGGGCGTTGGAGCAGAGGCCCCCGGCGGCCCCGTCCCACCAGCGCCGCCCGGGGAGGTGGCACCAGGGCGGCTCTGCCTGCGCTGCCCTCGCAGGAGCCCAGGCTCCGCGGGATGTAATGACCACCGCACTGCCCCGGCGGGAGCCGGCTGCCTCCCGGCGTGCCGAATATGCCCCTTACGGGAGGGTGCTGGGACTGGCGTGGGGTGAGCAGCTCCTTGCATCTCGGGGAGGTTGGTGGCCCTGTGTGAGATGAGTTTGGAGGGTCTCAGCCCCGGGCTGTCACAGGCGAACACCCTTGGACACCTTGCTCTGTCTGGCAGCTCTAGCTGGGAGGCCGAGGACATCGGCCCAGGGGGTCCCTGCCCCACTGCCCGCGGGGGTTCCCAGGCAGGGCAGGACGGGGCACGGGCAGTCAGACACCGAGGCACTGGCCACTGAACCTGCGCCTTAGGTAGCCCGAAGGATGGGGCTGAAAGCAGGCGTGAGAAACAGGGAGGCTGCCCCTGGGGAGTGGTGGCTGCTCCTGGGGCATGGCAGGGACGTCACCCCGGGGCATGGCAGGGACGTCACCCCAGGGCACGGCAGGGACGTCACCCCAGGGCACAGCAGCCAGGCTGTGCCACCCCGGTGACCCACGGGCACATCAGCTGCGCTGGAGCCAGGCAGGGGCCCAGCTCCCCTCGTCCCCCTGCCCTGCACCCTTTCCCTGGGGGGGGGGGCACCGTGGGCACATGCCGAACAAGCCGGGGCGGGCACGACACGGCACCAGGACACGGCGTTGCGTGGGCGTGGATGGCAGCTCTCGGCTTCTCCGAGGGAAAAGCGTCCGGGGGGCGGGAGCACCCAAATCTCTGGCAGGGCCCCTCCATCCTCCACCCATTGCCCCCCCAGGGACATCTCCGCCCCCCCCCGCCCCCACCTCCATCCCTGCCTGCTCACCCGTCCCGCTGGGCCTCCTTCTTCTCCAGGTCCTGGATGACGTCCAGCAGCACGCGGATGGTTTGTTGGCTGGTCTCCAGCACCCCTTCCAGGGACTGCAGCTGGGACTGCAGGTCCCCCTGCTCCCCGCGCCCCCGGGGGCCCTCTCCCTGAGATGTCCGGGTGTCCTTGTCCCCCGCTGGAGGTCCCGCTGGCCCCTTGGCCGCCACCACCAGCTGCAGAAGGTCCTGGATGTGACGCAGCGTCTCCGACTGCTCGGCGGTGAGGCAGGGCTGCCCGTGCCGGGGCACCTCCAGCGCCCGCCCGGCTGGCTGTGTCCCCACACCGGGGCCCCGCGGGGACGGGGGCAGCGGCTCCCCGGGCCCCGCCGGTCCTGCCCAGCCGTGCCCCGGCTCAGCGGCGCGTAGCCGGCTGCAGATGCCGCGGGGGTCCAGATGGCCGAGCGCAGCTGGTGTCTTCTCCGGCGCGGCGGTGGCAGAGCCGTGCCAGCCCGGCGCCAGCGGGACGGGGGCTGGCGAGGTGCAGCAGGGCTCCCCCCAGGGCGTGCCGCAGAGCTGGTGCTGGGGGGGGTCCGGCGGGGGGGTGCCCTGAGCTGGCTGGCGGAGGCTGTGGGTGTCCATGGCGGGGACGGTCTGCCGGTGGCGTGGCGAGGGCTGGGGCGGTGGGCGCCCGCGGGGCAGGCTCCGCTCCGAGTCGCTCCGGCCGAGCCCCCGTGGCTCGGCAGGCAGCCGGGGCTGACTGCAGGGCACGGAGGCCGGGCGCGGGGGGGCCCCATGGCCGCCCCTGGGGGTCCCACGGAGCCGGGCACAGGCAGGGGGCGGTGGGCAGGGGTCGGGGGCGCAGCCCTGCACCGGGGAGGCGCAGCGGGCAGCGGGGCACCCGGCCGTGCCCGGGTAAGGGGGACAGGGATCCCTGGGCGGTGGCGGTGGCACGTGGCACACCACGGCGTGCTGGGCGAGGGCTGCGGCGCGATCGCGCGCGGGGAGGCTGCCGGGTGCCCGCGGGGGCGCAGCCCGGCTGGTGCCAGTGGGCACGGCCCCCCCCCCGGGCACCAGGCGCTCCCCGCCGCGGCAGGCAGCACCGCGGCCCCGGCCACGTCGCAGACGCTCTTGCTGCGGGGCTGGGAGGCCGGGAAGGGCTTCTGGAGGCTGGGGGAGGTCTGGATGGCGGTGCTCATGCACGCCTTCCGCGGCATGGGCAGCGTCAGCGAGCCCGGCTGGGCCTGGGGCCAGCTCCGCTGCGAGGCACAGGGGGCCGCCGGCTCAGGGGTGTCCCTGGGGGGCGGTGAGGCACATGGGGTGTTGGGGCCGGGGGCGGCCGCGGGCCCCGGGGGGGGGCCGGCCGCCTGCCCCGCGCCGCTCTCCACCAGGTCCTTGAAGCGGACCTGCTGCGTGCGGTTGCGCCGGCGCTTGAGGCGGCTCTCGATGTCGGGCGAGTCGCGGTTCAGCAGCACCGAGCGCACCGTCATGGCTTTCTCCTGGCCGCCCTCGCCGGCGGGGGCCGGGCTGGGAAGGGGCTGGCGGCTGACCATGGCTCAGGGCCCCGTGGCCGCTGCCCTGCGGCGGGGCGCTGCGGCGGGGCGCGGGGGGCCGAGCGCCGGCAGCCGGAGCCCTGGGCTGCAGCCGTCCCCGGAGCTGCCCGGGGCAGCGGGCGGCCTCATCCCGTGCCACCGTGGAGGGGGGCCGCTGGGCGGGGGCCGCTGGCCATGCCGCTGGCCACCTGGGCCTACAGCCCCCGGCACGCCGCCCCGGCAGCCCGGCACGCCGCTGCGCCCCCCCGGTGGTGCCGGCAGCCCATGGCCCCGCCGCCGGCCGCCCCGGCTCAGCGTTGCCCAGAGCAGGCTGCCCAGCCTGCCCGGTGCCGGCCGTGCCTGCCCATGGCTCCCGGGGTCCCGGACCTGTGGGGACAGAGAGGGGGTGAGCCCCGGCCCCGGCCCCGCCGACGCAGCCCCCCAGGACGGGAGCATCCCCCGGGCGCCGCGCTGCCCCGCTGGCCTCTGCCCGCCGCCGCGCGCCCCCCCCGGCCCCGCCACCACGGACGCAGGGAGACGAGCTTTGATCTCCCTGGCTGCCTCTCCAGCACAGGGAGAGCGGGAGAAAAAAGAAACCCCTGTGGCATCAACACGGCACGCGTTCGCAGCTCAAACCAAGCAGAAGCAGCTGCCCAAAATAGCTCTGCCTCGCTGGGGCCGGTGCCGCTGCTGCTGGGGCGCGGGGAACGCGGCGTGGGGCGGGCACAGGGGGCGCCCGCCTGGCACGGATGGGCGTGGGGCATCCGCTGTGCGCAGGGCACGGGCTCCGCGTGGGGCTGGGCGAGGTGTGGGGCACCCAACCTGTGTGGGGCATGGCTGGCGTGGGGACCCGTCCCATGTGGGGCACGGCTGGCGTGGGCATGGGGGACCCGTCCTGTGTGGGGCACGGCTGGCGTGGGCATGGGGGACCCGTCCTGTGTGGGGCACGGCTGGCGTGGGCATGGGGGACCCGTCCTGCGTGGGGCACGGCTGGCGTGGGCACGGGGACCCGTCCTGTGTGGGGCATGGCTGGCATGGGCATGGGGGACCCATCCTGCGGGGGACACGGCTGGCGTGGGCATGGGGGACCTGTCCTGCACGAGACATGGCTGGGCTGGGCGTGGGGACCCGTCCTGTGTGGGGCACGGCCGGGCCGGGCGCAGGGCCCCATCCTGCACACAGCACCCACCGGAGGTGTGGCGGGGCTGGCTGGGCTGCAGGCGGGGGGACCAGCGTCGGCTCGGGGACACTGAGCCGCCTCGGGCACGTGAGAGCCAGCCAAGGGGAGGACAGGCACCGCGGCTGAGGTGACACTGGGGAACCGGGGGGCTGTGGCACGGGGGGGCTGCAGTGGGGCTGCCCCTGGAGCGAGGTCCCCCCGGGGCACCTTCTGCCACCCCCCGCCCACCCAGCCACGAGTGCCACCGCCCGCACCCGCCTGCAGGACCAAGGCCGCAGCTCGTGCCCGGGGCGCCCCGGGGAGCAGAGGAGGGTAACGGCTCATTTTGGGGAGCAGAGGCGGGTAACGGCTCATTTTGGGGAGCAGAGGAGGGTAACGGCTCATTTTGGGGAGCAGAGGAGGGTAACGGCTCATTTTGGGGAGCAGTGCCCAGGGCAGGGCGGGAGAGATGAGGACAGCGGCCCGGCGGGCAGCGGCGCTGCTTGGCTGGTGCTTCGGTCTCCCCGCGCCCGAGGTCCGCGAGCACCCCGAGGAACGAGCGGCGCCGGCAGGGAGCAGAGCGGCGGGGGCTCCCCGTGGCAGGGGCTCCCCGTGGCGGGGGCTCCCCGTGGCGGGGGCTCACACCACGCCGCACCCCGGCAGCCCCCGGCCAGGACCACAGCCCGGTGTCCCCCCGGTGCCCCTGCGCCCTCGCTGGCACGCCGCGGTGGGAGCCGCGGTGGCTCCGCAGCCCTCCTGCCCTCGCCGCGGACAGACAGACGGCGCTGCCCCCCGCCCCGCACAGCCTTGCCTGGCTCCTGCTGCACCGAAGTGCTGACTCAGCACAGCGGCCCGGACCCACCCGGCGCTGGTAAGGAGCAGACTTCCCCAGAGCTGGGCACAGCAGTGCCCGCTGCTTCCCCAGGCCAGCAGCAAGCCCCCGCCCCAGTGAGCGGGGGGCTCACGCAGCCCCCGCCCCAGCACCTCTGCGCCCCCCGCCCGGCGTTGGTGGGGATGCCGCTCCATGTGCCGCCCGGCGCTTTCCTTCCCGAGCTTGGAGCCGTGCCCAGACACCGGGAGATGTTTGTGAGGCAGGACGCGACGGGGATGGGGACGGGGACGGGGAGGGACGGGCACCTCGTTAGTATGGGCGGCAGCGGGCGGAGGAGAGCGCGGGCCCGGGGAGGGAGCCGGCGCCGCCTGCCCCCGTGCCCCGCGTTCCCTGCGTTCCCCGCAGGCTGCACGCGTGCCCGGGGGGAGCAGCCCCGCGACCACGGCTGCCAGCGGGCCCCTGGGCTGGGGCAGCGCCCGCCGGGATGGCGAGGGGCAGGGGGCGAGCCCGGCCACGGCCACGGGGTCACCTCTCCCCACTTGTGCCACCGCAGCCGCCGGTGCCCAGAGCTCAGCGCCCCCCGATCCCGCTTGGGCGCCCCTCGCTGCGTGGGTGCCAGGGAGGCAAGGCGCCGCGCGCGGGGGGGCCGGCTGGCTCGTCCCCGTGCTGGACCGGCCGCTGAGCACGGGCCGGGGCCAGCGCTGCCGGAGGGCGGCCGGCGCGTGGCCAGCCCGCTCCACGGCTCCCATAACGGCAGCGCTACCAGCACGGGGCCGAGGGTGCCAGGAACGGCGCCGGCAGCCAAGCGCGGGGCAGGAGCCCCCCGGCACGGTCCGAGCGCCGATGCAGCCCCCGCGCAAATGCAGCGGGGACCGTGCTGAGCCGACGGCGGAGCGGGGCGAGGCCGTTCCGCTGCCCCCCAGCGAATGCGATGCCGTCAGCCAGCGGGGCCCCCGCCGGGGCACCCTCTGCCCCCCCCAGCCGCACCGCTGGCGGGACCAGCACCGAGCCACAGGGCCAGAGAAGGTCCATAAATCACACGGGCACGGCCTCCGTTTGGGAACAGCTCCGAGGGCAGCAAACGCCAAGAGCCGGGACGCTCCCACGCGCCTCCCTGCGCACGCCTGACGGCGCGGCCGCGCCTGGTGCCGCGCTCGGGCGCCGTTTGCAGCGTGCCCGCGTCTCCGTGCGCGGACAACGAGGCCTCTGTGGGACGGCACCGGGGCCGTGCACCCCAGCGGCTGCTGCTGGGCCCCCCGCACCGCAGCCGAATCCGAGGAACCCGCGCTGCCAAAGGATCCCCCTGGAAGCGCGGCTGCAGGGACGTTTGGGATGCACAGGACGGGGCGGTGCAGCCAGCAGCGGCACCCAGCCACACCAGCGTTTTCCAGCTGCTATCCTCAAGCACGTTCACTGGGAAAGGGCAGCAGCCCCCCCTTCCTGGGGCCACGTGCTCACCCCTGCCCCGCACGTTTCAGCCACCCCAGCGATGCCCCGGGTGTCCGACACGCAGCCACGCTCCCCGCTCGCCTTCCCGCGCCCCACCAGCTCCCCCACGGCACCCAGGACAGGGACCTGTGCTGGCCAGACTGGAGGAGGGGGGGCAGGGACATCTCCTAACGCCACCCTAACCCCAGAGCAAGGGGCCTATGGGTCCGGCCAGTCCGGCGCTGCCGGGAGGAGAGCACTGAGAGACGAGGCGCTGCCGAGCTGGAGCAACCTCCGAGGTCCCAATCCCACCACAGCCCCTTCCAGGGAGCCCAGGGCTGTGGCAGCTCCTCCCTCCTGGGGGACAGCTGGGACCGGGGACAGAGGCGGGCAGGAGAGCGGTGGCTGGAGGAGACCTGTCCCGGCTACCACGTCATGGCTGATGCTCGTCCCCCGGCGGCTCTCAGAAGTCCCCGATGGCCGTCGGCGCAGGGAGCCCTGCCCAGCCGGGGGGCTTGGCGGGTGCCAGCTGAGGGACGGCCACACGCGCCCGCCGTGCCAGCCCGGCGCGGGGCCAGGGAGAACGCGGCTCATCACACCCATCCATCTGCTCTCTGTTCTGATGAGGTTCCAGCTTTGGCCGAGGAAGGCAAAACCCTCGACGGAGCAGGCGTGGGTTTCTGAGAGGCGTTGGGCGTTTTGACGCAGAAAGCAGAATGACACGAAAGCAAGGCGGCCCACGGTAAACGGATCGAAGCGGGCTAACCAGCACGTCGCACGACGTCACCATCCGGCCGCCACCGCTGTCCTGCGGAGCGCAGGCGGGCCCCGTGCCACGCTGGCTGTCACCGACCCCACGGGAGAAGGGAAGCGGCACGGGCTGCCGCCGGGCTGCGAGGAGGGCGAGGAAGGAGAAGGACCCGCGCGGAGCCGGCGGGGGGCACGGCGCAGAGGCTGCGCGGGAGGGGTCCCCGGGGCGGGAGCCTTGGGCTCCTCGGCGGGCGCGCAGGCGACGCGCGGCAAAGGGCAGCGGCTGAGCATCGGGCTCGGCGCCGCCACAGGAGCGACGCTCGGAAAAAGTGAGGCCGGCGGGCGCCAGGGCCACCCCAAAAGGATCCGCACAGCGGCGGAGCTGCCTCCGTCTCGGCAATTTTTTAAGGCCTGAGTGGTTTTGTCCTCTAAACACATGGGAATTACGAGCACGTGAGCAAAGTGGGGCCGCAGGCCACGTCGGGTGAGGTACAGCTACGGGCAGACGCCGCCGTTGTAACGCGGTAGGTGACACGGGCGCTCCAGCGGCGTCGCTCTGGTTCAGCTGGGCGCCCGCGGCCGTCGGGAACGCAGTCCCCTCGCTGAACCCGCCCGGAGCCCAGGGAGCACCAGGGACCGCTCGGCTTCCTAGGACCTGGCCGTGGACACCACCGACCTCCAGGGGCCGGCTCCCACCCCCATCGTCCTCACCCCCGCAAACACCGCGCGGTGCCCGGGGCGGTGGGGACGCGGGAGCGGCGCTGGGGCTCCAACCCACCCACCAGCTCTGCCGTGGGCGCCCCGGCCCGCAGCCCTTCGCACCCGTGAACCCGCCGCCCCGCTGTGGGTGGGGGGACCCCAAACCTGGCCCTGTCCCCCAGCCCGTGCCTCGCTGGGGCCAGCTTTGCGCTGCCAGCCCCCACCCGCAGCCTGCAGAGGGCTTTCGAGCCTCCCTGCGACCGGGTCGCTCCTCCCGGGCCAGCACTGGCCCCTGGGGATTTGTGAGAGGAAGGCACTGGGTCGCCTGCGTTTGTACCTCGAGGCTCGTCTCCCACGGGCTGCAGGGCTGACCCCGGAGCAACGGAGCCCTTTCACACCACCCTGCCTGGGGGGCTACCTACACCCACCAGAAATGCTGCAGAGCGGAGGGAAGGCCTCCAGCTGCCTCCTCCTCCTCCTCCTCCTCCCCCCCTGGGGCAGCCCAGCTCTTCCTCCTGCCTCGGCGGACATCGGTGTCCTGCGGGAGAGACCAGCCCGGGACTGACGGGGCTGCTGGGCAGACCCCGGCTACGGCCATCGAACGGCGGGACCGCGGCACCACCGGGGAGCCTGGCTGCCCCCCCCCAGCCCTCAGCAGCCCCCAGGCCAGCTTTGGCCCTTTCTGCACCCATCCTCCACCTCGTCCTCCCGGTGACGCCGGTGGCAGCAGACCCACGCATCTCCTCCCCAGGAGGCAGGAAGCCAGGAGAGGAGATTGATGAGGGAGGAAGTCGCGTCCCCCGGCACGGCTAATTACCCAGCCTCGCCCACGGGGTCGAGCGGCTCCTCCTGGGGCAAAGCCTGTGCTTCCCCTGGGCGCCGGGAAGGGACCAGGCGCCACTGGTGCTGAGGGGGGGTGCTGGAGGGTGAGGCGTTTGCCCCCAGCCGGGGGCCGGGCAGGAGCCAGGTCCATGACACATCTCAGCAGCAGCGCTTAATCCTGCTTTGGCTCCGAGAGGGCTCGACACGTTTGTACTGGGATCGGAGCATCTGCGGTACGCGTTTGTACTGGGATCGGAGCATCTGTGGTACCTGAGGAGGGGGCACTAAGAGGATCTCCTCGGGCAGCCAG
Source organism: Butorides virescens (assembly GCA_017310255.1). Classification (NCBI taxonomy): domain Eukaryota; kingdom Metazoa; phylum Chordata; class Aves; order Pelecaniformes; family Ardeidae; genus Butorides; species Butorides virescens. Next base: position 10,958 of record JADKXX010028597.1, read on the forward strand.
CAAACCCAAAATCCGGTTCCTGGCTGGGGAAGCTCCACCACGCAGCCCGCTCCCGCCCTGCCCTCCCAGTTCCCTTGGAGGCGCTGCCCGAGCCGGCTGGCTCCTGCGGGCACCTCATCCCGGCCAGTTTATCCCTGACTGCACTCGTGCCAAGGCCGCGCTTCTGCTCCAGCAGCTCTGCCCCAGTGTTCAGCCCCGTGCGAGGACGCGCATTCCCCCCCCGGCCACGCTCCACGGTGCCCGGCACGTCCAGCTCTGCCGGTGCCCCCGACGAGCCTCACAGCCTCCCTCCGCGCCCGCACTTCTCCTCCTCCCTCCCGGGAGCGCCCAAGGCCAGGTCTTAGGCTCTGCTCGAACACTGGGGCTCCACCCGAAACGCCCAGGCTGGCCCGGCTGAGGAGAGCGGGCGCAGTCCCCCGCAGCCAGGGCAATGCAATGCCCTGCCCGCCCCGTGCTCCGTGGCACCCCCAGCGAGCATCGCCCGGGGCCTCCGAGGAGCGTCGGTGACACGCGGGTCCCCCCCTCTGCCAGCCGGGAGCTGGCGCAAGCCGCGGCGGGCGGGAGCCGCACACATCCCTATTTAGGTCACGGGCTGAAGCTGTGCAGGAACATCAGTCGCTCCCGGCCACGGGGCCAGGGGAAGGCTCTCGTCACCCCTGCCACCCGCCTCCCCGTACCCGCACCCCCGGGCACCAACCCGGGGCGGCCTGAGGCTCCCGGCCGCGCTCACCGCACGCACCACGGCTGACGCCCCGGGGAAGGGATCCCATCAACGAGGGAAGAAGCAACATCCTCCTCCTCCTCCTCCTCCTCCTCCTCCTCCTCCCAGCACGCAGAGGTCATGGACTCCCACTCGCACCGCTCCTCTCGCCCTCACCCGCGGATCTGCTGCCCGGCGGAGCCCTGACGGCCAGGGCACACGGCGCAGCACCGAGCCCTGGCACAAAGCCTGCGGGGGCCAAAGGACCCCCCTGCCCCCCGCGGAGGCCGATACGGCTGCCGTGACGGCAGCGCCTCCGCGCTCGCCGCTACCCGCTCGCTTTCCCGCCTCTCTGCCAGGCGGAGGAGCACGGGTATCGCCCCTGGACATGACACGCGAAGGGGGGGGCGACCCGCCCAGGGCAACGCGGGCAGGCAGCGCCTGCGGAGCGGGACGGGGCTGGCAGGAGCCTGTGCCGCGTCCTGAGTCTTCCTCAGCCGCCTCCGCGGAAGAGCAGCGAGGACCCCCCCGCAGCGGGGCACTGCGGCTCGGTAGAGGCCACCGTGGGGTGAAGCAAACACCTCGTTTGGGTGGGCAGCATCACCTGCCTCTGAGCCCCGGAGATGCCCTGCGCGGCCGCACGGGCGCGGGAAAACGCTCGACACGGAGATCCGGCCTGGAGAGCTCGGCCGGCGCTCGGCACCGAGGCACGGGGGCTCTGCCGGCGCCTCCGACACGGGCTGCTCCTGCGGCGCCTGCCGGGCGGGGGAAGCAGGACACGGCCCAGAGACTTTGGGCCACGGGAGGAGCGGCTCATCCCCAGGCATCCCGCAGCCCCGTGCTTTCCTGGGAGGAACGTCTCCCCCCGCGGAGACGGGCGCTCGGGCACCCCTCGGGAGTCGAACGGCCCCCGTGGCCGAGCTGGGGAGCCCTGGCCGGCGGGACGCCGCGTGCTCCTCCGTGTGCCAGGAATCGCGTTAGAGAGCCGCAGGCTGCCCAGGGAGCACGTTGCTGGGAAAAGCCAGACGAGCGTTGCCACCCAGTAGTTCACACAGCGCCCTGCTTGACGCCGCGGGCACCAGTCCAGACGCCTGGGGGCTCGGCCCCCGGCACTGGCAGTGGCCCCCCAGCAGCCCCCCAGTAGCCCCCCAGCCTGGCGGCCAGCGCGGAGGCCTCTGCGGCTGCAGCCTCCCGGCACGGATAGCAAGAACATCGTTTCAGAATACAAATTCCTGCCTTTAAGTGGATTCCCAATGCCGTGCAGCAGCTGCCCCCCCCCCCCCCTTTTATCTCTCTGTGCTTTAGGCGACACCAGCTATCAGGGACATTTAGGAATTAGCGAGCGTATTTCTCTGCCGTGTGCCTCGGTTTCCCCACCCAAGCAGCCAGGATGATTTGGCCCACCTTCATAAACATGCGCGGGAGACCCTGTCCGAAAGCACCAGCTAGGACTGAAATCGGATTGTCGCTCCAGCGGGGAACAGACCCGCTAATTCTTTGTGGCCTCTGGATGCCCCCACACTATTGAATAATTCCAGTGGTTATCGTTCGTAAAGAAGATAACCTCAGTCTGAAGGAGCTTCTGCCTTTGAGCCCACTCTGCTCCTCCCAACGCACTGGAGGGACCGAACGCTTCCCGCAGAGAGGACACGCGCCGGGAAAGGACGGCGGGTGCTGGCCTCAGCCCGGCCCTGCCTGGGAGCTGCTGCCCCGGCGGCCCCGGCCCCTCTCCTGGGGCAGCACCCGCGGGCAGGGAGCGCAGCCGGCAGTGCCCAGCGTCCCCTCCGCCGCGGCTGTCCCGGGGGGCTCGCCCCATGACCCCCGGCAGGCGATGAGTGCGGAGGCTGCCGGGAGCGGCGAGCTGGCCAGGAGCACTCTGCGCCCCCGCGAGCAGGCAGGCAGCCCGGCCGATGGCCCCATCCCCGTGCGGGCACGCGCCGGCAAAGCCCAGGTCCCGGCGACTACTCACACGCGTCCACCTCGTGCTCCGAGCGCAGGAGGGGCTCCGTGGAGGCCCCTTCTCCGGGCTCCCCCCGCGCCTCTGCGAGGAGCCGCAGCTCTAACTGGGCTTTGTGTGCGCTCCCGCGGGGAGCAGAGAGACGGGAGCAGCCCTGAAAGCTGCGCCTTCCTATTTCGGGGGGAGCAGCTGGGGCCGCGCCGGCCCCGCGCCTGCCTCGGCGGCTGCCGGAGCCCCACCAGCAGACACAAAGGCCTTGAATGCAGAGCACGGCGCCGGGAGCTGCTGGGAGCAACGTGGGCTGAATCCCTCCAGCGCTCGCAGCCGTACCCTCAGCCGGCATCAGCGTGGCGTGCGGTACAGAAAGTGACATTCCGGGGATCATGTGTGTGCGTGTGTCAGCCGAACGCAGCCCCGGCTGATGGACGCGTCTCCTAACGAGGGACAGCAGAGCGCCAGCCAGCCGGGCTGCTCCCGGAGCGCGGCTCCCTCCCCGCATCTCCCCCACGGGGCTGCTGGGCAAGCGGCGCTGCCACGGGCCGGGGCAGCACGGCAGGGCAGGCGGCGCGGGCTGCGGGGCTGCAGCACGGGGGGGCCCGACCCCGGGGGTCCTCGGCTCCTCTAACCCAGCAGCCCTCAGCACAGATTTACCTCCCTCGGCTGCAGCCCGTGCCACCGCCTCCAGCGTGGCTGTGTGCCCCCAGAGACCCCTGCACGGCAGCCACCAGCTCGCTCGGCGCGGGGTGCCACCGGCCACCTCGGTGTGGGGTGCTCAGCACGGGGTGCCACTGGCCACCTCGGTGTGGGGTGCTCGGCGTGGGGTGCTCAGTGTGGGGTGCCACTGGCCACCTCAGTGGGGGGTGCTCAGCATGGGGTGCCCCCGGCTACCTCAGTGGGGGGCGCTCAGCATGGGGTGCTCGGCGTGGGGTGCCACCAGCCACCTGGTTGCGGGGTGCCCGCCGCACAGTGCCGGCCATCGGCTGCTCGGTGCTGGGCGCCACCGGCCCCGCGCCTCCCGCACTTCCCGGGCAGCTCCTGCTCGGCGGGGGGCAGAGGAGGGGAGGACCCGGGAGCGCTGCGACCCCGGCAGCACGGGGCACCGGGGCACCCGCGGCCGCTGGGGGCCGGGCACGGCGCACCGGCGGCGGGGAGAACGGGGCACGGCGGATCCCCCCGCCCCGGCCCCGCCGCGCCCGGCCCCCGGCCGCGGGTACCCGCACCCCCCGGCGCCCCCGGGGTTCCCGCACCGCCGCGGGGTCCCGGTTTCGGGGCTCCCCGTACCGCTCCGCTGTTCCCGG